>JAJOZX010005692.1:265000-307600 GCA_023014485.1 Bathynomus jamesi | reverse complement strand
ATATATATTATATATATATATATATTATATATATATATATATATATATATATACAGGGCGTCCCAAACAAATGTATACACACTTTAACAGATATAGCTCAATTGATGTTTCTTTCTTTCCAAGTTAAACCCATTAGAATTAATAATGGCAGTCAGACTAAGCTTTGAACAAAGGAAATTCATTCTAAAATGACTGGAAGTGTGAAAACGCATTGAAGTGCAAAGACGTTTAGAGGGAGTTTCAAACAGATCACCCAACCGCGACTTACCATCACTCGAATTAGAGATAAGTTTGAAGCCGATGGAACTGTTCAGAATGTCCACAAGAAGCGTTCCGGAAGACCACGGACATCGACAAGCCCCACAAAGCAAGAAAGAGTACTGGAAACGTATCACCAAAGTCCAAGAAAATCTGTGCGGCAAGCGAGTCGTGAGGTAGGAATTTCAGAATCGTCTGTCCAACGCATTTTGAAGCGCTGTCAATGGAAAAGTTACATTCCAAGATTAGTCCATGCTATTAATGAAGATGATCCGGACCGAAGAGTGGAGTATTGCGAGTGGTACTTGGCACGATGTGGATGTGGATTGGACGAAGGGGTTTCGTAGAATACCCTCCGCGTTCACCAGACCTACACCACTAGTCTTTTTTTTGGGATACTTAAAAGACAAAGTCTACGCTATAAAACCTGCAACAGTCGCTGAATTGAGAGCAGCCATTGAACGAGAATGCACACAAATACCAAACAAAATGTTTCGTGATGTTTGCGATTCCATTGCTTCGCGTTATCAGCAGTGCCTGGACCAGAACGGACGTCAGTTTGAAAACAGGCGTTGACAAAACAATTAAATAATGTCTGTAGATTCTACTACATTTTGAAAATGAAATGTATTTTAATAAACACTGCCTTTATAAGTATTTAAAGTGTGTATACATTTTTTTGGGACGCCCTGTATATATATTTATAGGTTATAGCCCTAATGCTGGGTTTACAAGACGGCTACACCAAATACCCCTGTTTTCTCTGTCTGTGGGACAGCCGAGCAGACAAGCAACATTACGTACAACGCGACTGGCCAGCAAGACGTGGCCTGGAACCAGGTTCGCACAACGTTCTGTCACACGCTCTCGTGAATCCGCAGATGATTCTACTTTCGCCGCTGCACATCAAGCTCGGACTTATGAAGAATTTCGTCAGAGCACTCAACAAAGAAAGCCGAGCTTTCGCTTTCCTGAATCAGAAATTTCCACGCGTCAGTGAGGGCAAACTGAAAGCAGGTATTTTTGACGGCCCTCAGATCAGGGAGCTAATGAAAGATGCTCAATTCGACGAAAGTCTGGAGGACAATGAGATCAATGCCTGGCTCGCATTCAAGTCCATTGTCACGAATTTTCTCAGCTCGCATTTAGACTACTTTCCGGACAACTGCGGTGATGTCAGCGAGGAGCAAGGAGAGCGCTTCCACCAGGATATTCGAGTGATGGAAGAGAGGTACCAGGGCCGCTGGGATGTGAACATGCTCGCGGACTACTGCTGGTGCCTCAAGAGAGACGTTCCAGCTGTGGAACACAGACGAAAGTCTTTGAGAAAGCCCTTTCGTCCACATTAACTGTACTCGTGTACCATTTTTTTATATACAAGGTGTACATAAAGTCAGGATCTATTTTTGTAAAGCACTTGGAAATTATGTGGAATTCAATCATAAAATGATAAAGTGGTAACATTTATTAAATAATTAAGAGTAGGATTCGACGTGACGCCCATCAGTATCCCTGCACAGCTCAAATCGTTCCGCAGCATTTCTAAACACATTCTGGAGCATTTGCGGGTTATGTTATCTGCAGCAGTTCGTATACGTGTACGTAAGTTTTCAAGACTCGTAATCTTCGTCTGATAGACGTGCGATTTGATAAGCCCCATGCAAAGAAATCTAAAGGGGTTAAATCTGTGATCTCGCTGGCCAAGGTCTGTTGCTTCCGCGTCCGATCCAGCGATTTAGAAACCGTCCATTTAGATAATCCTGAACAATTTTGGCATAGTGACAAGGAGCACCATCATGTTGATAGCGACGGTACTAACAATCCTATCCCCGTCGTCTATCAACATGATGGTGCTCCTTGTCACTATGCCAAAATTGTTCAGGATTATCTAAATGGACGTTTTCCAAATCGCTGGATCGGACGCGGAAGCAACAGACCTTGGCCAGCGAGATCACCAGATTTAACCACTTTAGATTTCTTTGCATGGGGCTTTATCAAATCGCACGTCTATCAGACGAAGATTACGAGTCTTGAAAACTTACGTACACGTATACGAACTGCTGCAGATAACATAACCCGGCAAATGCTCCAGAATGTGTTTAGAAATGCTGCGGAACGATTTGAGCTGTGCAGGGATACTGATGGGCGTCACGTCGAATCCTACTCTTAATTATTTAATAAATGTTACCACTTTATCATTTTATGATTGAATTCCACATAATTTCCAAGTGCTTCACAAAAATAGATCCTGACTTTATGTACACCCTGTACTTTGAACATTTTCTGTCAGTTTAAGCCCGTTTTAAAAAATAAACTTGCTAATTTCATAACGATTATTTTCGAATTATTATTTTTTTTTAAATTGAGAAAGCATAAAAACCTGACCTGATTGAGCAAAATGAGTTACATTTTTTAATTCAGCATGCAAAAATTATAAAAGAACAACTAAAAAATCCTTGACCTCAGGAAAAAAAATTTCAAACGCAGACCAGTGTTATCTATTTTATAGGAAAAGAAATTACTGCAGACAGAGGCTCTAAATGTCTTTAGTTCCATTTTAAACCCATTATTTCTTTTGGATTGGCATTAAGTGAGAATAAGTTTCTGTAATCTACCCTCTCTATTCAATTGAGTATCTTGACGACTAGAATAAGCTGACCGCGCAACCTCCTCGTCTCTAAGGTAAACAGATTTAGGCGCTCCAATCTCCGTTGGTAGTTTTGCATTCTTATTGAAGAGAACAATTTTGTATCCCTTGCTTGTACCCTTTCTAACCTTTCTATAGCCTTCATGAGGGATGGGGACCAAAACTGCGCACAGAATTCCAGTTGAGGTCTGACTAGTGAATTATAAAGAGACATTACAGTCTCCTTGATCCGAAACTGGAACTGTCTTTTAATATAACCTAATATTTTTAAGGCCCTCTTTTCGACTTCTGCACAGTGCTTCGACGGTTTCAAGTCATTGATGATATAGACTCCTAAGTCTTTCTCTAGATCGGTCTCAGTCAAGTTCCTTCCCAAGAGAGAGTAATCGGTCTTCGTGTTTTTATAACCTACGTGCATTACCTTACATTTGTCCAAGTTGAATGGCATCTGGCATGTAGCAGACCATTCGCCCAACCTGTCAAGATCATTCTGAAGCGGTCTTACTCCCTCCTCAGTACCTACATTTCCTAATTTCGTATTGTCTGTAAATTTGGAGATTGTATTTAGAAGCCCGACGTCTATATCGTTAATTTAGATGATAAAAAGTAAAGGACCCAGAACGAAACCCTGTGGGACACCACTGGTGACGGGCGCCCACTCCGAAGCCACTCCATTTATTACCACTCTCTGCTTTCTATCTTGTAACCAATCCTCAATCCAATTGGAAACGAGCCCGGTGATTCCTAGTCCTCTGATTTTAGCCATCAATCTCGCGTGAAGGACTTTGTCAAAGGCTTTTTGAAAGTCGAGATACACTATATCTATTGCCATAGTTGCATCGTATAGTGTATGCATATTATGGAAAAACTCTAACAGGTTTGTCAGACAGGATCTATGTCGCCTAAATCCATGTTCAGAATAAAAAAAATTAGATTGTTAGATTCAAGGTGATACACAATACATTTTGGGATGATGGATTCCAACAGTTTGCCGACAATTGATGTTAAAATGATTGGGCGGTAATTACAAGGATTTTCCCTATCACCCTTTTCAAAGATTGGTGTTACATTTGCTAACTTCCAGTCGGTTAGAACTTTCCCTAACTCGATTGATTGTTTGAATATGGTTACTAAGGTGTCAACAACATTGTGGCTAACATCTTTTAGTACCCTTGGAAGAAATAAGTCGGGACCAGGTGATTTGTATTTATTCATCTTATCAATTAATTTCTGTACCTCATTTCTTGTAAAACTTATGGTCTCTACGGGATGATCACCGTCATATGTAATCCGAGGACTTGGCACTTCAATTGTATTCCTCCGTGAAGACTGTAACGTAACGAAGAACTCGTTTAACGTATTAGCGCTCTTTACCACCGAATTTCAACACGCCATTTCTATCTTTTAGGGGACCTTTAGGATCCCCCAAAAAATTTATGAAAAATTCAAAGATTTAAGCGTATCAGTAGTGTGGGCTAAAAATGGACGAGTGCAATGCAATTGAAAATATTGATCAATGTTGCAAAGGGGGTATGCAATGCAGGGGGTAGGGGGTATGCAATGCAGGGGGTAGGCGGTATGCAATGAAGGGGAGGGGGTTATGCTGCAAGAGCAACAAGGGGTTATGCAACTTGGAGGCGGAGTTATCCCCCAAGAGAAAGAGAGGAGAAGGAGAGAGAGGAAGAGAGGTGTTCGCCTGACAGGAGCCAAGCGCATATTAAGACTCCAGCCGAGCGGCCTTTGTCTTAATATGTTCCTAATCAGCCAGCTGGCTTATCTGGCTGAGTTGCTAGATTGCGCTCTTTATTTAAAAAAAAGCATATATTCTGGCTTAATCCGCCAGTTGGCTTAGAAGGCTGGGTTGTCAGTTTGCACTATTTATTTAATTAAAGCATATATTCTGGCTTAAACCGCCAGCTGGCGTATCAGGATGAATTACGAGTTTGCGCTATTTATTTAATTAAAGCATATATTCTGACTTAACCCGCCAGTTGGCGTATCTGGCTGAGTTACCAGATTGCGCTATTTATTTAATTAAAGCATATATTCTGATTCTGACTTAATCCGCCAGTTGACTTCGAAGGCGTAAATGGCTTGTTCAGGTATACAAGTTGAGTTGCCAGATAGCGCTGCTTATTTAATTAATGCATATATTCTGGTTTACAAATCCGCTTTAGAAGCCAGCCAATTGATATAATTAAATACCGTGTACAACCAAAAAGAATTAAACACCATTACATCATTCTGTTTATTTAGGCGAATTAATGGAAATATATAGAAAAAAATATACAATGGAATATATATATGGTTAAAAATAATAATAGCATACGGACGATGAATATATAATAAATATACAATGGAATATATATATATATGATCCAAAATAATAATAGCATAAGAAACACGAACGGGAAATATATAATAAAAAATATACAAAACGTTGCATTATCAATATATTAATACAGGAAATATATATATATATATATATATATATATATATTAAATAATTAAATATATTGAAAATAATAATATACGAAACGTATAATGAAATGCATATTAGTACAGGAAATATATATATACACAATTAAATAAATAAATATACATCCTTTTTGTTCTACGGGGTATATTAAATAATTAAAAATAATAATATATATACACAATTAAATAATTAAATATACATCCTTTATGTTCTACGGTGCAAAACACTAAACTGACACGTAATCGGGTCTACACCATCCGCAGTGGCCGGCGGATGATGATGGTGAGTCTTTTTTCTCTTTTTCTGAATGAATGTTAACCCATGAGTGATAGGTGTTGCTACTTATTAACCCCTTATTTTCTTCTCTTAACCCCCTATTCTTTCCTTTCTCTCGGGCTAACCTTAGAGTGGATCTTAGGGTCTTTGTTAGCCTTAGCTTCTGTAGAACATCATTATTAAATACAAGTTTATAAACACGCCTTTCCAATCGAGTATTTTTCTTACCGTCTCGAACTTTTCAATCGTGAACTCTTCTTCACTCTGCTTAGCGGCAATTGAAATAATCTTCCAAGTCCTAACGACAGCTATTCATTATATAGAGGTACAGCTCTTCAGGGTGACCAGTGTAGGCAAGCGCTGCCCTGTACCGCTCAAGTGCTTTGTACCAAAGTTCAGGATATTTCGAAGAATCTAAACCTTTTAAATATGCATCCAGCTCTAGACCGTAACACGGGCGTCTAATATAAGCTTCAGCTTACGGAAAACGACGATTGCAAACATTCTGTCGAGGATGAAACAGTTTCGCGTAGGAACAAGAACGTTATTATCAGAAGCATTTTTCCACATCAGTCGTATATCAATGCATGGCTGCTCGTTATTTATAAACAACGTGCAAACAACGGCATATGAGGGGCATCACTAATCTGCTCTCTTCTTGTACCTACACCTGCAGGTATTTTATAACGGTCCTCTCCCCACTTCTCAACTATCACGAAGACTCTGTTCATCTCAACACTTAAATAAACAACATTCCGTTAGTTTGTTTGCCTTCAAATCGTTTCAATTGCATAGTTAATGGTGCCGGTTTCACGCCTGAACACGCGCAATGACTTCGTCACGGAGACATCGTTCGAGGCGTTGAGAATGCTTCTCAAAGGAAGTTTCATCGTATTCGCACGTCCACACTGTTCAAGCTCTGAGATGACTATGAGCCACAGGTGGACGGATCGGCTCGACGGGCGGAGTGAGTCACGCTGGTGAAACGTGTACGGGTTTGTTCGAATTCGTGTGTTTCCTGAGGTACACGGGTGGGCGGCTCGCTGGGGGGGAGCGAGTCACACTTCTAAAGCGTGTACAGGCTCGTTCGAACACTTGTGCTCTTGGACAAACAGAATTTTCCACCACATGAAACAATACCGGCTTTAATGTTTTATCACTCACCAGACGTTCATTTCCACAAACCAAACATATGCCCATATTTATCCTTTTTGTTTAACAAGCGATACTCGTTTCTAAAATCTGTTACACTCACACAGCCCATTAGCCACAACCACGCTACAAACCTCATCATGATATATTTTAATATAGTGGTAAAATACTTAAGATTCTCCAAGATTTACATTCTCATCCGTAGGGTACGAGTAGTCGGTATGGTGCAACATGACATAATATCGCTTGTCACACCACTCATCAAAAAGCCTCACTATCCATAACCGTTGCTTATCTTCTGAACGTACTGCTTCTTCAACTTCGCGGTATATGTGAGCCTTTATAAAAGTTAGGTCTATAACATACTTCAATACATCGACTGTACTACGAAATCCAACAGTACCCTCGCCAGAATACTAGTAGAGTATTTGAACATCTTGGTCCTTCGCACGGCTCAATGTAGCCTTAAAAGTATCAAAGGAGGGGGGAATAGGGAGTTTTTCAGTATCCACCACATCTTGGCACTTTGCCGAATACCACTTCAAAAATTGAACATGCAATATTAAAGGTAGCCATTACTATTTTTCTTCTACGCGGGAGAATACACGTGTGAACTCAAAGGTATGCAGAGATAAACTGAGCACGCAGGTATAGAGATATGCTCAGGTAGCGGCAGGACTCACGTTGCCGATCTTACAGTGGACGGGGCTTAGCTTTTTACTGTACACACACACGCACGCACGCAAAGGTGAAAATGAAACCTTAATTGGAAAATTATACGTGATGAATAAACATATCAATAGACATATATATATAACTACAATCAAGGATTAAGGTAGCCGAAGAGTACGGTATCATAGGTACCAGGCACCTGGTAGCGTTTCCTACAGGTGTTACGGCATACCTTCGTGCCCCTAAGTTCCTTCACACACCCCAGTTTCTGCGGCCGAAAATTGTGCGTCCCCACATTCATTTGTGGAAACTGGTCACCCTCATCTTCCAAGTACACTAGTTCCTTCAACGAGTCAAAGTTAACGACTCGAAGGTTCGCATGGTTAAGCGTGATACCCTCACCCGTACCCCATAGGTTTTTGGCCCTGTTTTCACAAACGAGTCTGCGTATGCACCATCACCATACTCATCCTTGATCTCGTCAGTTAGCTCTCCGAGGAACTCCCCAATACCGGGCATGTATTCACCTTCCCTCGCTGTGAATATCACGCTATCTGTGTTAGCGTACAACACCCTCCATCGAAGAGAGTGCAATAGGCCCCAAATTTGAAGCGGGCGTAGGCCTTCGTGAAACAGGCAACAGGTATGTTTGTAACCCATGAGTTATTTGTGGCCAATTCGGTATTGTTGTACTTTATTATGTAAGTATTACCTACATTCACGATCTCCATAACCTTTTTATCGGGGGCGTTGGTATAATCCCAGACTTCACTATAACTTTGTGCCAAATGGACGTTCCCTTTGCCGGTATTTTGCGAAAACTTTCCCCAAAGACTGTTTAGACACAACTTTGCACTGAAGCGCTTGCCAGAATTCTTAACAATTTTGGATTGGTGAAGCTGTATACCTTCAAGGGCACCGTAACGCTGAATATACGCCGTTTTTTCATCTTCGGTATCAACCCTTTGTGTATATCCTGACGCCTAAACCTTATCCTTCAAAAAAGCGTTTATATTTGGCGTGAAAAGGTTGGGTAGTTTCTGAAACCTCCACACCTGATGTATCTTCATTATTCTATAACCATGGCGAACGGCTAGGGCCAGCTCAGGCTTTGTATATACACCTCTGATCTTACACTGGTGGGTTGTATGGTCACAATCACCGTTGTTCTCTTCTGCGCACTTCATGCACAGGGGAAACATGAACTTGTGATCTATATCGACGGGTAAGATCGGCATCCATAAATCGCGAGGGGGGAGCACGTCTACGAAAGAGAGTCCAAAGTAGCGCTCATTCAGGTAAGCTGAAAACTCTTCGAATGTTGGTATGGTGGGGCCCACCATTTTTTCAGTTGCACCTACGGGGTACTGATTATTCTTCATCACGTAGGGGTATAAAGAACACAAGTCGTAGTAATGGAGTTTCACACCCTCCGTAGGCGTAAAGTGTAGCTTGAAGGGATTTGTACGCCCTCCGAAGAAGCTATCACCGCATTTGAGAGGATCCAGCACCATTGAACGTTTGATCGTGTTTATTTCTTCACGGTACTGTCCATCTGTCTCCATTCCTGCATCATACTCATGCTCCCACAAGACTTTGTGAGTGAACTGGGAGCCTATAAGTTGATCGCGGGTGCGGGTGCACGCAAGACAGTCGGCAGGAGATCTACCGTGGATATCTCCTACGATTCCACACTCAGGACGGGGGCATCCGTGCCACCAGCAACTGTTAAAGGAGTACAAATTCTTCTCACCAGTGGCACGGTTTTCACTTAGACCATCAACCCAAAAAACACGACCATTAACCTTAATGGGTACTTCACCCGGGTTGCGGGCATGCTTTATGTATACACCTGTCTGCTGCTGTAGGTGTATGAGCCGGTAAATAGCCTTGTGCCCATAACTGCGGGGATTGTTTCTTTGGATAACGGCTAAGGTGTCTTAAGGCATGAACTTATTCTTGAACACCGTAAACCATAATGAGGCGATGGTGGTTGCGACTTGCAACGGATCGCATTTGAAACGACCTATGTACATCCTTCTAAAGGCCTGGAAACATAGTCTAAGCACGCGCACATCATTCACGCAATAAGGCTCACATTCATCAACTATATTATAAGAATTACATTCTTTAAAACTGTTGTAGTTTCGGTCAAAATATTCACGTTCATCTGTACTCATACATTCATAGTTAAAGTAATGTTTGGGTTGAGGTAGTCCTACGTAATTTAAAGTTTCGCTACTGAGGAATGTGTAGGGGAAATATCCTTTTGAAACTTCAGCGGCTACGCCAAACACCTTGGGTAGCTTTGCTAATTTACAAGGTGGGAATAATAAAGTGTCTTTAAACTGTACATTACCTCTTATTTGCATCTGTATTAGTTTGTTGCTTCTTTTCAAGGGATCACCTGTAAATATCTCAGATGACTCGTGCTCAAGCAACTCTTTATAAAGGAACTGTGTGCAAAATTTTGCCCCGATATGGGCGAGAATATACACAGTCATTTTTTTCAACTTGTTCGCTAACTTGACAATATACACAGATAGTTTCGCAGGGCTATCGTGAGCATTCGTTTAAAAAACGTTTGTCCGTTTACCACATTTGTGACACTCATCACACTCGGTCTCCATACACTCATCACAGATAGTCTGGCTTACAAGTAAATGTGGAATAACCTCTTTGGTTTCAGCATTCATATATGTTTCTATATCGTAGTACACAGTTATACAAGTATACAAGGGCTATTTTTAGGGTTAGCCTCTTTCATATAACATACATGCTTTACTCCAACCGCCTTATATTTCTCATGGCATGTAGAACCGTGAATTTCATCACATTTATGCTTGAAATTCACCCAATTATCCATCATATGAAACATGCCACATTCACAGATTCTCATTTTCCTGCACGTGCCAATTGATTTATGTAGCTCAAAACAGTTACTATTGAAAAATGTGTGTCTACACACATCACATTCTCTCTTCTCAGCTTCAACTACACAGCTTTCACATTTGGAGCTTTCACACTGCTCACATACCATGTGGCAATCTTTACAATGTTTCACTATATCATCCGCAAACTCGATACAACCCTTACACAAATCATGATGTCCTCCATATTTTCGAATTTTATCATAATTCGCGTAAAGGTCCCTTATATTATGGATGGGTAGATATGTTGTTCCTGACAACCCTAAAATAAGTAGGGGCCTTGTACGATCTCTCACACTGCTTTTAAAAATATACACATTCTACGACGATCATTCATTCCAAATACAACTATACGAGCCTTCATTTCCTGTTCTACTTTTCCCAACTCATCAGGACCCATATTAGTCAAATTCAAGTTAACAGTCTACAGCTAGTTTACGGGCACGCTCCACTACCGTAGGCAACCAAATGTTTTTGACCTGTGTATTCAGTACAGTAAACATACGGGCCAAGACTACTGCTAGAAAGCCGCAACTACGATCGGCGTTTATATGCCGTCTATAAATAGCCTGAGAATTGAAGTTAAGAGTATAAGGTGTGGCACTATGACCCGCAACAAGGAATACACGGTCAATATTTACCGTGAAGTGTCCATATTAAAGGCTATACTACTTTGAGAGGGCTGCATTATACGGCCGAATATATACTCTATATCTTCAGCTGACAAGCGTCTGAACGGTATTATTACCCAAAAATCATCTACAACTAAATCATCTGATCCGAATCCGAAGGAGAGCCTCGTCCTGACTTCACGTTCGTCCCGGTTCTGAAGGGCAAACTCTACAATACGTTCAACTATCCGCCGTAGTCCGTGTTCAACACCATTGCTATACATGGATCTAGGATCAACTCTGACTATATACCGATTTCAAGTCAAGGCCGGGGTGGGGGTAGCGGTGCGCACCAACTCGAATGTTATGTCATCCTCAACAGAACGAGAAGCTACTGTGGAGGATATACCCGGAATTGAATAAGGGAGTATATTTGACGAAGGTACTATTGTGGGGGTTGTGCTGTAAGACGTAGAAGGTTGGGTCTCTATTACTGGTGGTCTAACAATCGGCTCAACCCTGGCGCGATTTATACCTGACGTGGTGGGTTCTTCATCATGCCTCCACTTTGAACTGGCACGTGCTACAGGTATCGCTGGTGAGGATTCGTCAGCAGGGATGGATTTTGTAGCTGCACGGTCAACGGGCTCGTCTGTGATATCGATGATGGGGTGCTGTACATGGTCATCATTCACGGTTCTGTGGAAGAAGAAAACCAAATATAAGGAGCAGCACTCAAAATTTGTAATATTTTGTAAATGGCCCACTTAGGAGTGTGACGTGTTAGAAATGGAATCTGTAGAAAAATTCAGGTTCACAAGCCCATCCACATGTATTATATCTGGACCTACAGGATGTGGTAAAACTGTGTTTATGCTTAAAATCATTAAAGAAAAGGGAGAGATGTTCTCAAAATTTGTGTATAAAGTTATATGGTGCTATTCGACGTATCAATCAGTGTTCAACGAGTACCAAGATCAAATCTTGTTCCACAAGGGAGTCTATGACGTTAATTCGTTAAAGGGAAATGAACATACAGACATTGTAATTGACGTTCTCATGTTGGAGATGGATAAAACATTTGCCGAGACATTTACAGTATTCTCGTCATGTGAACATATGCGTATTCTTCATCAACCAGAATCTATTTTTTAAAAATAGATATATGCGCGATGTGTCGCTAAATACACAATATCTAGTCTTATTTGCGCAACGTAGAGATATGTCACAAATTGGGATATTAGCCAATCAAATGTACCCGAATCAGCGTAAGGAGTTTTTGGACGTTTATAAAAGAGGCCACAAATCAGCGTTATGGATATTTGCTTTGTGACCATCACCCGCGAAACACGTTTAGGGTGCTTCTAAGAACGAATATATTCCCAAGCGAGCCTGAAACTGTATATATTCCAGAATGACAAATAGGCTAAAGAATACCGTGAATTAATAAATATCTATCAAGGATTGCCCCGGGCACTGCAACAGATGTTTGTTAAAAATATCGACTCTGACTTTTAAAATGCGTCTGTGAAATCTGTCTTAATGTTATAGAATGTAATGTGCCAATGAAAATCTCTCAGACGGCTCGCCTACGTCGTTACAAGAACATAATACGAGCGCTCGCTCATAAAAGTCAAACTGTGAGTAAGAAAAAGCGCATTATTGTACAAAGAGGAGGATCATTCCTACCCATCTTCTTTTCAGTTTTGGGACCTTTACTGACTAGATTAGTATAATGAATAAGGTGGTTGTGATTCCGCACGAGGTGTATGCTTCACTGCAAAGTTCAAAGATTCCAGACACGGTTCTAGATCCCCGTAAAAGCAGGCTTAAAAGAATGGAAAGCGAGTTGCTAGCCCTATTAAACAGTGAAAAGTCACCTGATGAGAAAAGAATCTTATACCAAGAAACTCTGCAAAAATTTCTTCATGAGTACAAGGATTATAAGATTCCTACAGAGCTTCCCGTGGTTATTAGGCACAGCGCGAGTAGTGCTGAGCATGACAGCACAGTACGTGGCCCCGACGTCAGAGATGACCATCCAAAGAATAACGGAACACAACACATCCAGCGTGTATTAAAAAACAGCCTCCCACATACATTGAGGAATAAAGGTTAAGTCTTTATAATCTATTGAATGAGGACTCCGCCATACAATGGACCGATACAGGCGAGGTCATTGTTGAAGGAACAAGGGTACAAGGAGCCAATATCGTTGATATTGTTCATGATCTATTGAGAAAGTGGGACAGACCCTTGCCAACAGGATGGAAGCATATTAAAGCAAGACTACAAAAAATAAATGTCCCTAAAACATTGATAGGTAATCTGAATAGGTTAAAAGACTTGGATCATGTCTCGCATGTGTCACAACCGAGTACGCCATCGCCCCCAGCAGCAGCGTCTCTGAAGAGGAGAAAGAAGAGTACAAACGGCCAGCCTTATCCACTTGTCTCTAAAATACGCAAATGGCTAACATATTACGTGAACGCTATTATGACATTTCTAACCCCGCCTCCTATGGTGGCGTTAATAGACTGTACAGAGGTGTTTACGGTGTAAGAAAAAAAGATTTTGCTAAAGCGACCAAAACGTTGATGTTAAAAGAAGAAAGGGTTCCTGGCTATTTTTGTACAGATATGGGGAAAGAATTTATAGGTCGCGCTTTTCAGAACATGCTGACAGAGTTTAATATCAGTTTTTACACTAGCAGTTCTATACATAAGGCCTCTTTAGCTGAAAGAGTTCAACGTACCATAAAGGAGCGCAAGCATCGCTATTTTACACATAAAAACACATACAGATATATAAACGTTCTCGGTTCATTGGCTTCATCATACAACCGTTCACACCATCGTACGATTGGCACAACGCCTAACGAATTTTAGAAAGAGGTGCGCTGCCAGAGGTGAGAAGAGATGGAACACCACCAACACCACACTCTACACCAGAGCTTTCCAAACTTTTCACGTTGGCGACACACTATTTAAGCATAAAAATTTTCACGACACATTAATTAATTTTTGTTATCAAATATCAGATAATTTTTCAGTAGGTGGTTTATCGTGTAGCCGATTTTGTTGATAGAAAAATCAAAATTTTCAAAATACAAAAAACACTAATGTGTCGCGACACAGAGTTTGGAAAGCTCTGCTCTACACATTTCAAAATCAATGATTTATGTAAGGCTATCACGTTCGGGAAATAAATTCGCGAAGGGATTTGAGCAAGGATGGACACGAGATTTTTAAAGTTCGTGCTATGAGACCTAAAGGTGAGATAATGATGTATTACGTTGAAGATTTGAATGGAGAAGAGATCGCTGGAGGCTTTTACCGCGAGGAGTTGCAAAAAGTGACATTTAATTTAGGAAAAAGTGTGTTTAATATTGAAAAAATTTTAGGCAGTAAAGGTTCAGGAAAGAGAAAAATGTAGCTGGTGAAACGGCTGGGTTACCCAGAAAGCTTCAACACCTCTATAAAAGCTGCTACAATAATGAAGCTTAATTAGTATGCAACATGGCGCTTAGCCACTTCTATGTCACATTCCCGTCCTCTTCTTCTCTGTGTGTACATCCTAACAACACCCTCGCCAACTTTGTGACAGAACTTCACGGACCCACTGAATTGGAGCGTGATTCGTATGAGGTGGGCTTATGTGAACTCCAGTTAGCCACCAAATTTTTAACTCTTGAAAATGAGCAAATCATATTTCTGATCATTAGAAGATTCGATGAGTGAGAAAAATTAGGCATAACCTTAGACAACACTATGCGTTCAATCCTGTTCGGTGAGGAACGGTACTATAGCACAAATGTATCGCTAGGAATCGGGCATGATGATACAGCCATGGACATTGTGACGGGGTTAAACAAGAGGCTTGAAAGGTCGTATCTGACATACGATTTACTTTTTGAAGTCGTAAACATAGACACGTCTGCATGCACATTGAAATTAAAGTCAACCTTAGTAGAAATATTAAAGATAAAGAGCTGTTCACAATTTTGGCTGAGGGCCGATATAGCGCAGCTCTCCAAAGAGATTCCTTTCACGAGGCACAGCATGACTTGTCCAGCTTAATGTATCAATTGAAGATGGAGAAATTGGGTGAAAGCTCTCCGCCCCCAGACATGTGCTATATTTACAGCAATATCGTAGACCACCAATTTGTTGGGGACACCCAGGCGCGCCTGCTGCGCATTGCACACATCCCCCATCCATAGAAGAAAAAGTTTGAGCATTACATATGACAAGCCCCATTATGTGAGTGTTGCGACTAATCTAATAACCAATATCTGAATATATATATAAGAACGATTGAGGGAAAAAATTTCCCATTCGGTGATGGGAGCTTAACAGTGAAACTACACTTTCGCCGTTTATAATGACTCGAAGACCATTCACAGTCTACCGAGGAGTGAGATACCGGCGTGGAAGTGGACTTGGATCCATTTTTCCATCCATAATACGCACCGCTGTCCCACTGTTGAAGAGGGGTGCCAGGTACCTCTGGAGGAAAGCGTTACAATCAGGTCTTAACACAGCAGACAGCAGAAGACATATTGGCTGGGGCTAAACCTAAAGAAGCTCTAAAGAGACAATTAAATCGTATACGGGATGAAATCGTCAAAGATGCAGAGAAAAATGCGTGGTGGTGGTAAGAAGAAGAGATCTGCCAGGAAGAAGAGGTTACTATTACGTGGCGCTAAACTTAAAAGGAAATCAAAAAAGAAGTGTTGTAACCGTATGAAACCTATGGCTGATCATTTTTTTAAATGATATAGGCTGAGGACACTACTTTTACGAATCATAGTTTGTTTACTACTTGTCGAGGGAGGTGGCACTCTTTCAGACTCATCATGGCGCGTTTCATCCATCCGTGTAGTTCACAATGTTGTAAATCGGAACTGTCCCTCTTTGATATGCCCCAACTCAGGTCTCTATTGAGCATAGCGACTTTATTACAATTAACCCATTCAACACAATTAGTTCGCCCAGTGCCCCTATAGAATTCGTGATACCCAGCTCAGGCCCTTACTTTTTTGACCCGAGCTGCATGCACATGTACGTTAAACTGCGTATAGCCCATTGTGATAGAACCGACTGCGATCATAGTTACTCTGCCCACCCTGAAACCAACTTTTTACACCCCATATTCAGCCAATGTGAGATGTATTTAAACCAGTTTAACATCTCGGCAGGAACGGGGTACTACCACCTACGAGCCTATCTGAAAAATGTCCTCAACTTTTCAAAAGAAGCGAAGGACACCTTTTTAACAGCCGAGGGATATTACCATACTAAAGATGAAAATGGTATAAAGGATAAATTTAAAAATTCTAAAAAAAGATATACGAATGTTTTGGACGTCTTCATACAGATTTCACATTCCAGGAGAAACTGCTTATGAACGGGGTGAATATGAAGTTGAAGCTTACCCACACCATTCCTGAGATCTGCATAAATCTGGGGTCTGATCAAGAAGAGGGCGCGAAACCCGTTGTGATTCATATCATGGAGACGTATTTGCATATACGCAGAGTGAAATTAAGTTCCCTGAAACAAACAGAAATTGAAAAAGACTTAATACACGCCACCGTAAAATACCCAAATAACAGGGTACAGGTCAAACTATACACGGTCCCCGCAGGGTTGGCCTCGAAACAACTAGAAAACGTGGCCCTTGGAGTTCTATCTAAAACGATATTAATTGGAATGCAGGACCACGCCTCGACGAATAGAAAATATAAAAAGAGTGCCTTTAAATTCGAGAATTTCGGCATAAAAAATATTACTCTATACGTAAATGGCATCGCTTTGGGAGGACCATGATTACGGACTACTGATCAGACGCTGTGTTTCCTCTCTGCGCGAGAGCTTATAGTAGTCTGGCTCATAATATAGGCGCCTGTGACGAACTTGGATTTGGTGTAACGCAGAAAGAATTTGTCGAAGAATTTAACATTTATTCATTTGATATTACGCCAGACTTGTCTGCTGCCGCAAATATGCATTTAACTCCGCATCAGAGTGGGAATATCTCATTCAGGTTGGAATTTGCCAAGCCTATAGACGCGCCTATAAGTGTACTCGTGTCGGTGTGTTTGGGAAGAATGAAATATTGAACTGCCAAGTACAAGGAACTGGTACAGGATTATCGTTAACACAGACATTGTGTGAGTTGAGGGGATTCATTGGTTTGCAATCTATTTTAAAAATAGGGAAAGAATGTACTATTTTGATTCACTCGGATTTCAGCCCTGGAATGATTCGGTGATTGTGCAGTTCATCCCACAATTACATGTATCTGAGATTGTTTGGAATCCATATCGTGTTCAAGGATATTATAGTGAAACGTGCGGCATGTATTGCATTTCATTTCTCATGTACATATCACGTGAGAAGGGATTTATAATTTTTTTTAAAATTATTCGATTTGTGCGACAGAGAGATGAACGATAAAAGTGTATGCAGACAGATAAAAAAAAAGGTTCCCATATGTTAGCACCCGCTGTAATGTGTAAAGGTGTATATCTATATTGTGTAAAGTTGCAGATACATTTGTAACTGTAAAATGTAGCCATTAAGACTTATTTAACGGACACTGGTACCGCTTTGTACATGTTTTCTGCCATTTAATAAATGAAAATACAATGTGTTTTATTAACCTAAAAAATACTCACATTAGTTCCTCGATGATCTGACACTCGCTGGACCGAATATGGGCCAATACCTCGACTTCTGTATTCAGGTCACTGGGTTGGCTGTGCGGAGAAGCATCCATATCATTTATTTCCCTTTCATCAAAAGTAGCTATAACACGATCATGTTCCGCATCGGTTCTATGAGGTTAAGTTTTAATAAAGAGCTGCAATAAGAGAAAATGCAGCGAATTTAAATGCAGATAATTCTTCAAAGTTTTGGTAATTTAAAAATTCTACTGCGGTGCTGAATTATCGAGAAAAATATTATTGAAGCTCCACCATATATATAAGCACACCGGACAAAAAATTAGTCACCCCTAATAGCACCGATAGTAGGAAGTTCAAGGTCACACAGAGGGCGCTGATGTAGCATTGGTAAGTGACAAGTAGCGGTGACGTAGCACACAGGATCAGATCTGTTTCGTGAGGTGGTGAAGAACAAAGTGTGTGTTGGATATAGTCTGCAAAATGGGTCGTGAGGCAGACGTTACTCAGTGGCAAAAAGGAGCCATCGTGTTTGGCAGAGCCCACGGACACAAAATGTCTGAAGTAGCCCAATTTGTTGGTGAGTCAAAGCGTACTGTCCAGCGAGTTTACAAAGAGTGGTGTAGTTCGCAATCAACTGACAATCGACGGCGTAACTGTGGCCGGAAAACAGTTCTCGACAATAGGGGCCGCCGCCATGTTTCTCGTCTAGTAACTGCAAATCGTTTTCAAACCAGAGAACAATTGCTCCAAGAAACCAATGAGGTTCTCCAGCGACCAATTTCCGAACGGACATTGCGACGAGAACTGCATGCGATGGACATCTGGAGCAGAGTACCACGGAAGAGGCCGCTGTTAACAGCAAGTCACAAATTGGCACGTTATAAATGGGCTCAGAGGCACAAAAACTGGACTGCGGCAGATTGGAAACGTGTAATTTGGTCCGATGAGTCCCGTTTTTGTTTGTTCTCCAATGATGGGAAGCGACGAGTACATCGCAGGTCCAATGAAGCCTTTAATCCTGAATGCGTCGAAGGTGTTGTTCAGGCTGGAAACAGAAAGTGAAGCGCAGGAATAGACACCCACGGACTCTGGCGGGACTTCGGGACCGGCTGATGAACGAGTGGCAGCAAATCGATGTTCAGTACATGCACAACCTCGTAGAGTCTCTGCCTCGCCGGATTCGTGCGGTTATCAATGCCAGAGGCGCCGTCACACGTTATTAGGTACATTCTGAGAGGGGTGACTAATTTTTTGTCCGGTGTGCTTATATATTATATATATATATATATGCCGAAATAATCACGATGGAAACAGACAATAATTAAAAACATAATGGGATTAATTTTTACGTTGTAGAAAATTCAGAATAAAGCTAGGTTAGACTAACAGCAAATTGTAACCATAAGCAGATATCCTGACAGTTTTCAAAAGTGAGATTAGCTGGGTTTGCTATGCTCCGTCTGCCTGCAACGGGTCTCGAACCCGCAGCCAAACTTAGTTTTTAATATTTCTATCGTAAGTTTTTAATATTTCTGAAATCGTAACTGTACAAGAAATATACAAATAAAAACACACCATATATATATATATATATATATATGCTGAAATAATCCGAACGAAAGAGAGAATTAAAAATATTTTTGAAAACGCGTTTATTGCGGCCTGGGGTTAATTTTTCTTTGTAGGAAAACCCAGAATGAAGCTAGGTTAGACACTTATAAGTTACTTACATTTTAACACCGTCTTCATTGAACGGTTCTTGCATTTCGTCACAATTTTCCGTAACACTCTGGGTAGATAAAAGCTCCCCCCGATCTATAGCTCAACAAATTAGAAGCGTTGGGTGAGCTTAAAAAGTCTTGATCTTCAGTCAATTCCGGAGAATTGTAGAACGATAAGTGACTCATTGTGTATATTTGAAAAGCACTAAGCGAAAAAATATACGAACTGAGGCTCTGAGATGAACTGCTCCCTTTTATAAAGGGGGCTTGTGACCAACCCACAAAGCACAATCGCTAGCTTCCTATTGGCTAGCGATAAATTTTGGGCGGAGCTTGACGCGTAGGCCTGCATAGCGGCCAAACAGAGGTCCTGGGATTCGCCCACCACAGGGCTGTGGTTGGTTGCACCGTGAAATATGGGGCGTGTCAGATATTACCCATTCGTGGAGAGACGACAAACGCTTTGTTTTTTGATCTTGTATTCGATCGATCGATCGATCGAGAGAGAGAGAGAGAGAGTTGAGGTTGGAATGTGAAACGTTTTATGGTGCATGATGCTCGCCTGTACTGTGCATTTTCGTTTGTCGGGAAAGGAAGAGTTTTCGTGATATTGGAAGATATATTCGGAACAATTCGCGAATGTTTGAGAGGAACGCTAAACTACGGTTTATTGTGCCTTGAAACATAAAAGTGGAAGATATTTAATTATCCATGAAGGCTCCCGCTGTAAAATCTCCGCGATACAGTAGATAAATTTAAAAAAACAAAGACGTGTAATGTAGTGTTTCAATAAACACCACAGTCCACAATTTCGAGCGAATGGAAGCGGCAATAAAGGAATAAACATATATATATATACAGGGTGTCCGAGAATTATCTGTACAATTTTTGGCTGTTATTTAAAGTCAACCATGAAGTGTAGAAATTCCACTTTGTCCCATTTTACAGAGAATCTCATTAAGTTTTTTCTGATACCACGTTTTGACAAGTTTTTTAGAAATGTACGCGGGTGACAGACATTGATGATTTAAAAGCAAGAATCACAGCTGCTATTGAGCGAATTGATGTGGATATGCTGCAGCGTACATGGCAACATTTGGAATATCGATTGGATGTTTTGCGAATCACTAATGGTGCACATATCGAATGTTTGTAACAACGTTACTTTAATAAAAGAAACTTTTGAAAATACAGATTCTAAATAATCTTGTTTAAGAATTTTACGTGTTATCAAGAATTTTATTAAAAGATGAAATTGTACAGATAATGTTCGGACACACTGGAATTTCTGAAAAACTTGTCAAAACTTGGTATCAGAAAAAACTTAATGAGATTCTCTTTAAAATGGGACAACACTGGAATTTCTACACTTCATGGTTGACTTTTAATAACAGCCAAAAATTGTACAGATAATTCTCGGACACCCTGTATATATGTATATATATATATATATATATATATATATATATATGAGAAATGTTCAGAATGGAAGGGCGTTTATAGCCCCGTAATTAATTTTTTTTTGTTATAGAAAGACAAGAAAAACTATGATTAGCAGATATATTTGGTACAATTCGCGTATGTTTGAGAGGTACACTAAACGACGAATCAATTGCTGATGAAGTTTTAATCTTTATGATCTCGAAATAAACTCCTGCAGAAAGAAGTTTATTTATTCGATTTTTTAAATCGAAATTATTTATCGCTTCCGCCAAACTCCACAATTTTCAGAACGATGTTTAATATAATTATATATATATATATATATATATATATATATATATTATTTTCCATAAATATTTGTCCTTCTATTGTTCAGCTAATTATATCGTTTAATTAGATATTTGCTTATATCGCTTTCACCTTTCTTCATTTCCCTCCTTTATATGGCACACCTTTGCTTTCCGTCCGAATTGTTCATTCTGGTGAAGATTAAGCTTTACACTCCACCTTATGCCTACTTTTAAACGGGGAAGTACATATACAGGGCGTCCCAAAAAAATGTATACACACTTTAAATACTTATAAAGGCAGTGTTTATTAAAATACATTTCATTTTCAAAATGTAATAGAATCTACAGACATTATTTAATTGTTTTGTCAACGCCTGTTTTCAAACTGACGTCCGTTCTGGTCCAGGCACTGCTGATAACGCGAAGCAATGGAATCGCAAACATCACGAAACATTTTGTTTGGTATTTGTGTGCATTCTCGTTCAATGGCTGCTCTCAATTCAGCGACTGTTGCAGGTTTTATAGCGTAGACTTTGTCTTTTAAGTATCCCAATAAAAAAAAGTCTAGTGGTGTGAGGTCTGGTGAACGCGGAGGGTATTCTACGAAACCCCTTCGTCCAATCCACATCCACATCGTGCCAAGTACCACTCACAATACTCCACTCTTCGGTCCGGACCATCTTCATTAATAGCATGGACTAATCTTGGAATGTAACTTTTCCATTGACAGCGCTTCAAAATGCGTTGGACAGACGATTCTGAAATTCCTACCTCACGACTCGCTTGCCGCACAGATTTTCTTGGACTTTGGTGATACGTTTCCAGTACTCTTTCTTGCTTTGTGGGGCTTGTCGATGTCCGTGGTCTTCCGGAACGCTTCTTGTGGACATTCTGAACAGTTCCATCGGCTTCAAACTTATCTCTAATTCGAGTGATGGTAAGTCGCGTTGGTGGATCTGTTTGAAACTCCCTCCTAAACTGTCTTTGCACTTCAACTGCGTTTTCACACTTCCAGTAGCATTTTAGAATGAATTTCCTTTGTTCAAAGCTTAGTCTGACTGCCATTATTAATTCTAATGGGTTTAACTTGGAAAGAAAGAAACATCGATTGAGCTAGCAGCTGTTAAAGTGTGTATACATTTTTTTGGGACGCCATGTATATATGAGAGAGAGAGAGAGAGAGAGAGAGAGAGAGAGAGAGAGAGAGAGAGAGAGAGAAAGAGATCCCTGCTAGGGCGCTCTGTGTACCCCTACCAACCGTGGAAAGATGTTTACACGAATTTTTAGATGAACTTTTTTCCGGAATTGTACATATATAGGCTCGTCTTTGCTTTCCGCCCGAATTGTTCATTCTGCTGAAGTTCAAGCTTTACACTCCACCTTAGATCTACTTTTAAACGGGGAAATATATATATATATACATATATACAGTATATGAGAGAGAGAGAGGGAACTAAACAAACTGATAAACAACATGATCGATTCTTGCAATAACGAACCCCTACGAACCGTGGAAGAATGTTTACACTCGACCTTAGACCTACAGTTTAACACGGATCATTAGTTCACACTGGCTAGCAACCGCGGAAGGACGCGCCGCCGCCGGGTCTCGAGCCCGCCTACACTCCACCTTAGACCTACAGTTTAACGCGGTCGCCAGACGCATATAATCGTAATATTTTATGGGCGTATAGACGGGTGTCTACTTGCCAAACGAAGTATACACTGTGCCAACTGGCTGATGATGCCTGGAGGCACTGGCTGATTAAGCCGACTGGCTGATTAGGGGCCCTATAAGGCAACGGCCGCTCGGCTGAAGTCTTAATATGCGCTTGCTCCTGTCAAGTGAACACTTCTCCTCTCTCTCCTCTCTCTTAGGTTAGGTATACCCCTTTGGGGGTGGGCGTCCCACCTTATCCCCCAAAGAGGTCTACCCCAGCGGGGGTTCATTACAACTTGGGGATAACTCCGCCTCCAAGTTGCATAACCCCTTGTTGCTGTTACAGCAACCCCTTCCCCCATTTAGGGGATGCCTTTCAACAAGTGGGAAGGGGGGTTGGCACTCTGGGTGCCTTGCAACAAACGGGGGTGGGGAAGGGGGGTTGACGCTATGGGGTGCCTTGCAACAAACGGGAGTGGGGAAGGGGGGTTGACACTATGGGGTGCCTTGCAACAAAGGAGGAGGGGGTTTGTCACTTGGAACATCGATCAACATTTGCAATTGCATTGCACTCGTCCATTTTGCGCCCATACTACTGAATCTTCCGTTGTGTTTACGCTAGGAAGATCATTTTTATTTCACTTGGTTTGTCTATTTATGTTCTTTAACTTTACTCATACACTTTCCTTCCATTTCTCACAAAGTTGAAAAATTTGGTATTTCATGAAAATTACTAACAAAAGATAGGAATTTTTACTCGTATATCTTTCGTTCAGTTTCTCAACTTTAGGAGATGTTTTAACACCATTTTAAGGTTTACATTTGTTTAGATTTTCACAGATTTAAATTATTTCATAATTATATTATTTAGGGTTTGTTATTTATACTATATTACATTATAATTTATCTCTCTTTTTCAGATTATTTGATTGCTTTGATAAATTTTTATATTGAATCTGATTTGCTAAAAACAATTACAGTCACTAATATAGTCTAATTCTATTCCGACGCACAAAGTAAACTTAGGCATGGCTTCCATGGCCGCGAATGAATCGGCAAAAAGGAAGACAAGGAATACTCAACAGCTGAATCCAATCTTTGGACCACCAAAGGATCTCTCACTGACTTATCAGTGTTTCGTTTATGTTAGACAGGAAAGAATTAATTCAGAAGCTAATCCAAAAATTTAAAAGTGCTGGTAGAATACATCGTCAAGTTTATGCTCCAATGTGGCTCACGATCAAGACAAAACCTTTGTGCTATGATGGACCTCGTCACATGCGGCAGATGGTAGCTTATTCAAGATACCTAACAAAGGAGCTTAAAGATATTGTTGTTAAAGTTATCATTCGTAACGCCCACTTTGCGCCTTCTTCTTGCAAAGATTACTGATAACACTAGGCAACAAAGATTTTGTTACAGAAGACCAAATAGGTGTTCCTAGCTAATTTCGGTATGCTGATTTCAAATCTATAATTAGATTTTTTCTATCACGTCTAGATTTTGTAAAATGCAAATCACTTTTAGTAAAATTTTCTACCACGTCCAGATTTTGGTTTCAATCGGCTTAATGCCAGTAATATGAAACTTGCTTTTCAAGGTTAAAGCAATTTTTTTTGCCAACTATATACAAATTCGAACAATTTTGATAAATAAAATTTATCCTGAGTTGGCAACACTGAGTCAAGAGCATAGTAACGGGCAACGGCCCAACGGTCAGTTGCTACGTGACAGTCAAGCAGAACGGTTGTTGAAGCTCTCTGCTGATGAGCAAGTGACAGGTTGTGGTGATTTGTGTGTTTTTATAGCATTTGTTTTGTACTACGGTGTGTATTTCTTTTTATTTTGCACATCGTAATAATTACTTTCTACGTTTTTTCAGATATTGTATGGTAATTCAAAATGGCATCAAATAGACGTGCTTGTGTAAATCACCCAGACAACTTCTGCTTTGTCTGTGGACAATATACACCTAAGCCACAACGTAGAAACATAACAACAAAGATTAAACTTGCCTACAAGTGTTATTTTGACTGTAAGTTAGGAGACCAACAGAGGGACTGGGCACCACATATTTGCTGTGCACAGTGCAATGCAATGTTAATAGCTTGGATGAATGGTAAAAGAAAAGCTATGCCGTTCTCAGTCCCCATGGTTTGGCGTGAGCCGAAAAATCACTTCAATGATTGTTATTTTTGTTTGACAAAGATTGCTGGTTTCACAAAGAAAAACAAATCAAAGATCACGTACCCAAACTGCGAATCAGCAATGAAACCAGTACCACATGATGAAACAAATCCACCACCAGTTCCACCAGCAACGATAACAGACAGCAGTTCATCTGAAGATTCTGCTAGTGATATAGAAACAGGGAAAGATGGCATATATGTTCCAGATGCAAATATTTCCCCACATTTGTTAAGTCAAGCGGAGTTAAATGACTTAGTGCGCGATTTGGAATTACCAAAAGAAAAGGCAGAGTTGCTTGGTTCAAGACTTCAAGAATTTAATCTTCTCCAACCAAACACCAAAGTTTCCCATTTCCGCCATCGCCATTTGCAGTTTTCATCATTTTACTTACAGGAAGAAAACGTTTGTTTCTGCCACGATATCAGTGGTCTGATGCAAGGGATTGGCTGTCGCTATGATCCAAAAGAATGGAGACTGTTCATTGACTCTAGTAAAGCTAGCCTTAAAGCTGTATTACTGCACAACGGCAATGAAAAACCTTCAATACCTGTAGCACATGCCACTGGCCTTAATGAGACTTATGAATCGATGAAACTGCTGCTAAGACTCATCAAATATAAGGACCACACATGGAATATTTGTGGCGACCTTAAAGTTGTATCATTACTTCTTGGGTTACAGTTGGGCTACACAAAGCATATGTGCTTTTTGTGTCTATGGAACAGCAGAGATGACAAGAACCACTACAAAAAACATGATTGGTCATCTAGAACTGAACATGTTGTTGGTAAATACAATGTGAAACACCCAGCACTTATTGACCCTCAGAAAGTACATCTTCCACCACTTCACATTAAACTTGGCCTTATGAAAAATTTCGTGAAGGGTATGGATCATCAAGGTAGTGGTTTCCAATATTTAAAGGATAAATTCAAAGGAATATTGACAGATGCTAAGCTAGAAGCTGGAGTTTTCACTGGACCACAGATCCGCAGTGTCATCCACGACTCATCGTTTCCATCTAACCTAAGTGAGAATGAACTAGGAGCATGGACATCTTTCGTTGAAGTTGTCAAAAATTTTCTTGGAAACCACAAAGCTGAAAACCACCGTAAACTCGTAGAAAACATGCTTAAATCTTATGAAATAATGGGATGCAGAATGTCTTTGAAAATTCATTTTTTACATTCTCATCTTGACTTCTTCCCGGCCAACCTTGGGGCTGTAAGTGACGAGCATGGTGAGCGCTTCCACCAACAGATCTCAGTTATGGAAAACAGATACCAAGGTAATTTCAACCCAAATATGATGGGAGATTATTGTTGGTTCCTGCAGAAGGAGAGCTCGTCATCCTACAAGCGACAAAGGAAGAGGACACACCAAAGTTTCACTTAAGAACAGGAATTTGCCTTTCAGTAGTAACAACAAAATACTAACGCGCTTTGGGTGGATGGTTGGGCGCAGGGGTGGTAACTCCGCCAGCGGAATTCCGCTGTCTGTCTTAAGCCAGAATAAAGGAGGGAAGACATCCCTGTTCACTAATTATTTAAGTATGCTTAACATAAAACGTGGCACGGAAAAGTAGCTTAGACGGCTTTCGTAATAGAAGCGGGTGAGAAAAAAAATGAAAAATAGGGGTTTTCGGTTACACAAAATCTGGACGTGATAGAGAAATTTTGATATCAGATCTGAAATCAGCATCAGCGCTTTAGTAGGAATCAGTAGTTCACGCGTCTGTAACAAAAAAAAAGTTGAAATTTGTTGCCTAGTGTAATCGGCCAAACATTCGAAAACTGGCAATGCGAAGGATCGAAGTAGCAAGATCTCAAGCTGAAAAATGAAAAGCATTCGCGAGTTCAATGTACCGAAGCTAAATTTCTATTCATTTGACTACATTGATATTATATTTTGGACAGATAGTCCCATCAGGCTTGAGCCACCATTGACCAAAGAGGAGTTGACATCACTGGCTGAGAACACTCGTGAAGAAAAATTAAAACTCAATTCCCTTGTCATACATAAGCAGTAGAAAGGAGTATCAAACTTGTAACAGAAACGGCAATAGTAGTTTATGGAAGTGATAGGAGAGATGGCTACGTTGAAACCAAAATTGCATCTCAAGCAATAATGAAATTATTTGAAACTAAAAGAGACTACAAAATTTAATAAGAAGCTTTTTAAATTATTGTGGTGGGTGGGTGGCTTAAATTAGCGGAGAGCTACTCCAATAAACCAATATATTTAAAGCCATGCAGCTATTTTATGAGCTTCTAAAAGAAAACTGAATCTCTGAATGACGTTTAACATCAAATAATCAACGAAACCAATAATAACTCCTATTTTATGTTAGTATTTTTCATGAAATGCCAAATTTTCCAAATTTTTGTGAGTAAAGGGAAAAAAATGTATAATAGTAAAGTTAAAGAACATACATAGACAAGTTAAATGAAACAAAAATGATCTTCCTAGCATAAACACAACGGAAGATACGTTTAAATCTTTGAATTTTTCCTTAATATTTTGGGGGGGACCTGAAAGGTGAAATCTTTGACCTCCTTGGGGCCGGTGAAATTAATGTCGCAGGTAGATAATATTTTACAGCTTTCTTAGTGGTACCAAAGACTAACTTTTGGATGCCCGTACAAAACTGAATTCTAAAAAAAGTTTTTTCACTCCACCCTATTCTACATGCAATACTTTTTCGAAAATGAAGGAAACAATACAATACACTCAAATAAATATAATTAAAAAAAATATTTATATAGTATTAGTTGGCAACTATTCATTCTTATTCTTTTTTAGGTCATAATTTTATGACAACTATCTTATAGATCTTCATATTAACTAAGGTGCGTTCGGTGTCATTGAGTTCTCTTATACAAAATAAAGTCTCAGTTTGAAAATTTTCCCTTTCGGTCCACGAATTAAAATATGCATGACTTAAGGTGAGAAGTAATATATAACATTACCAGCGTTCGTAACTCAAGCGGTCGTTTCCCTAATAAGCGAAGTAAAGAGACTGAGTTCGGGGATTCGAATCCGGATGATACTGGGAATAATAATACAGTACGTATTAGTTGACCTGAGCAATGTGCCAATTTCTGGTCCTCCTCACTAATTACACTGTACAACAGTGAAAAAAAACGGAAATGAGATCGTCATTTTTATGGCTAAATATATGCGTAGATTGCGAAAATAACACTCATTTATTTGTATCACCCACCGATTTTATGAAAATGACCCTATTTCATTGTATCATTTTGAGAACCACTGGTTCTCTGAACGCATCTTTTACATTTTGTTCAGTCATGCATATGCTGTGGTGGTGGTGTTCGACTCTGTTTCCACTTTGATTTTATGAAAAATTTCTTTCATTAATCATTTAAAACCAAATTGTCAGCCATATTTTATCATAAATCGGTGCTATAAGTGAGTATTATTGAATAACAGCTATCAAATTATGTATATTTCACCGACAACGTCTATATTGTGTGAAATTGCAAATTGATCTATCATTTTCTTATTTTACAGGTTTTTATTGATGTTATGCTACAATGCCTAGAGAGTGCAAAAATTCGCCAGACAGTTTTTGTTATATTTGTGGGACATTAACGTTAAAACAGTATAAAAGGTAGTTTACTTCTCATGTGAAAAAGTTTTAGGAATCATACTTCGCATGCAAAGTTGGTGATCAGGACAAGCACTGGGCGCCTCATATCTGCTGTGTGAGATGTACAAGCTCGTTATCTGCATGGTTCAAAGGCACCCGTCCTGGTCTGGGATTTGGTGTCCCAATAGTATGGAGAGAGCCGCTCGACCATTCAACTGATTGCTATTTCTGCTTAACGAACATCACAGGTTTGAATCTTTTATTTTTCTGAATATACGTCAAATTTGGTGTTTTTAGCACATTTTAGCATATCCTGCTCTGCATAATGTATTACACAATTATGCTATCTTAAGTAGTCAACAATGTCTATTGTCTCCCATTACAGGCTGCAGCAGAAAAGGGAAAAAGGCTATAGTCTGCCTAAATCTTCGTTCTGCTATGCGTCCTATGGAACATTCTACAGATATACCCATCCCTCGTCCTCCAGCTGAAATGCCGACCGATAACAGACTCTGACAAATCGGAATCAGACGGCGAATGCTATGAAGCTCAAGTCGAGTCCAAGAAAGAACAACATCTCATCACGCATCCTGAACTCAATGATTTGGTCCGTGATTTAATACTTACCAAGCAACAAAGTGAACTGCTGGCCTCACGTCTACAAGAATGGAATCTGCTGGCGGAAGACGTACGAATTACAGCATTCCGAAAGCGCTCCTTGGATTTGCAGGAATATTTCACAATGAAGAACAAACTTTGTTATTACATTGATATACAAGGACCGTTCGATGCTCTGGGTTTGTGCTATGAACCGAATCAGTGGAGATTGTTCATTGATGCATCTCTGTACAGTGTTAAGGGTGTACTGCTACACAATAGGAACACAATGCCTTCTGTTCCGATCGCTCATTCAGTCGTCTTGAGAGAAACGTATGACAATGTTGCTTTTATTCTGGACTGTATAAAATACAATGAATATGAATGGTTTATCTGCGCAGATTTGAAGGTTGTGGCTATTCTGAATGGATTGCAAACTGGCTATACGAAATACATGTTTCCTATGCAAGTGGGATAGCCGAGCAAGGTCTGAATACTACACACGCTCAGTATGGCCACCGTGAGATAATTCCTCATTGGATCTCACAATGTTATTCAAGAACCACTAGTACGAAAGGAAAAGGTTATCTCGCCGCCACTTCACATAATACTAGGGCTGATGAAACAATTTGCAAAGGCGTCGAAACAGGATAAACCTGCCTTCAAATATCTAAAGGAAAAATTCCCAAAAATAAGTGATGCCAAGATTAAAGAAGACATATTCGTCGGCCCTCAAATTCTCCAACTCATGCTAGACGAACACTTTGAAGCGGTGATGGATGAGGTTGAGTTGGCAGCCTGGCGTGCATTCAAAAACGTGTGCAGCGGTCTACTAGGAAAGATTAAATACGACAACTATGCTGCACTTGTGGATCAACTTATCAACTCATACCAACGTCTCGGATGTAAGATGTCATTGAATATTCATTTTTTGCATTCACATCTCTCATTCTTTCCGGAAAACGCATCCGCTGTTAGCGACGAACACCTGGAGAGATTCCACCAGGATATAGCCACAATGGAGAGCCGATACAAAGGGAAGTGGAGTCCTGCTATGCTGGCCGATTTCTGCTGGAATTTAAAGCGTGACCAACCAGAAGCATCACACAAACGCCAGCATAAATACAAATAATGAGTTGAAAACAGTATAATACGAGAGTTTTATGTTAATTTTGTGCATATATATTGAAGTATAGCAATAATTAAACTGTTCCATATGATAAAGGCTATTTGTTTATCAATATATTCTTATTTTTTGCGATGAGGATTTTAAGCAGTCATTACAAAAAACGTGACGTGATAGAAAAAAATTATTTCCAAATTTGGAATCAGCACACTCGAAATATTAAGAATGACCGAATGTTATTCCCGTCTTTTTTCTGAACCGAAAATTTGTTGTACAGTGTTATTAATCTGTAACATTCTTTATTAATCACTTTAAAGTTATTGAAAAATAATTCTTTGACTTTTAACCAAATTAACCATTGTTGCATTTTTGGCACTGGCGTTTAAACATACGATGCTGTTAGCATATATATGTATTAGTGATGGGACGATTGTCATATTTCATACAATCGCTGTTGCGATTGCGATTGTCAGAATTTGAAAAGCGCGCGATTGCGATTGCGATGTTTTAGCTTTAGCCTCACATAACGCTCATTTACGCTTTAAATATACCTAAACGCGTTACCTACCTCAGTCAGGGAGTTAAGTATTGATGTAGCTCCTGCTTCAGTCTGTGAGGAAAGTCCAGTTTCAACCAATGGCTTCACCAACTCCATCCGTGATTTTTTTGATACTGGTACTGAATCCTTCATTACTTTATCAACTAAGAAATGAGAGACAATATACCTAAACGCGTTTCAGCCACACATGATCATAATGTGCGTTTCCAGGATGCGGGAACGAGGACCCAACGCGTTATGCACCCCACCAACCACTTTCCCTAACCTCCTCCCTTTCAGAAAGTGATTTTACTGTTTTCTTATTATTTTTTTAATATTTGAACTGTATACATGGTAGACAATATTTTAAAAACAGCAGTTTCTCCGCCGTCTCACCATGTAAGCGATTACGTTTTTCATCGTAGATGATTGCTGCTCACTGAATAAACGTTCACTTAGAACACTTGTTGGAGGACAAGAGAGATAGGATCTCGCTAACATGCTAAGGTGGTGATATTTTGATTGATTGGCGTTCCACCACAACAGAGAATTATCTCCTTGCCCGATCCTCTTTTCTTTGTGGTAGCACTCGATGATATCCTTAGAAGTCTTGCTTATTTCTGACTCGCTCTCGTCGTCACTACTTGAGGCCAGTAAAACAGTCAGTGACATATGTATCGATGTAGCTCCTGGTTCAGTCTGTGAGGAAGGTCCAGCTTCAATTACTGGCGTCACCAGCTCTATCCGCGTTTTTTTGCTGCTGGTTGTGAAGTTAGTTCATCACATAGGACGCCTAGACGATTTTTTATTCGCATCACATCTATTGGACTGAAGAATTTGCTCTTGAATTTTGGATCGAGGTAGGTTGCAAGAGAATAATTATCATTGCCTTCTAATCCTTCAAACCTCCTGTCAAGCTCTGAACGCATCGTATCCATCATGGTTTTAACACCATGATCATCTTCGGGTGATGTTTCTTTCAGAGTATGTTTTAATGATGCGATCAAAGGAATAACCTCTGATATTGAAGCAGAATAGTCACTTAATTGTTTTGTTATCTCGTCAAAAGGTTTCAGAATGCGCACACATTTGGCAAGGAGGTCAAAATCCGACTTTGTTAGGTGCTGAATTTTAGAATTGTCGGCACAGAACAAGCTCAGAGGTTCTTTCAAGTTGATAACCCTCTCCATCATATGAAACGTACTGTTCCATCTTGTTGGGACGTCGCGAACAACTGAGAGTTTGGGTTTATTTAAGCGCTCTTGAATTTTCTTTAGCTCATCTTGCGACATTGTTGAGTGATGGAAGTGTGTCCCAATCGATCTCAATTTTGAAATTAGCTCTATTACTGCTTTTTGTGATTCTAATCCAGATTTGACAATTAGTTGTAACTTGTGGGCAGTACAGTCTAGATTTTTAATTCCTGATAGAAACAAGGCTTTTTTCATGTTAGCCCCTGAATCTCTCATTACAGCTTGGACGGAAGATTGACTTATGTCCCACTTAACAAGCATCGCATCAAAAGTTTTAGAAATATATTCACCTGTGTGCCGCTCATCAAGACGTTGAACTCCTAGGACTAATTCCATCCTTTCAAAGTTACTGGTAATTGCGTGACATGTTAAAGAGAGTAAAGAAACACCTGCAGATGTATCCGACCAAGCATCGGTAGTGAAAGACATCTTCACATCACGTAGTTACAGCAACATTTCTTTAACTCTACCTGACACAGCGGCATAAATCTCATTACAGGTAAGATTAGTGTAGAATTTTCTTGTTTTTAGTTTGTATTGCGAAGAAGTATCGTTCAGCAACCTCATGAAACCTATATCTTCGACATGACTGAAAGGCAAGTCGTCCATAATGAGCATTTCTGCAATTCGATAGTCTATCTTTTTCGATTTTGGGTCATTAACATCCCATATTTTATTTTTTTCAAGACAACTAAACAGAGTTTGATTTTTAGTTTTAACTTCACACTTAGTTTTTTGCAAAGGTGTCTGAGTTTGCACTTTTTTAATTGGTCCTTCTCAGTTACTTCTTCATTTTCAATAACAATTAATTCTTTATACTCTTCAGAGTGCATTGACCGTAAATGATTCTTCAAATTTGTGGTATTACGTCCTTTTCGCGAATAGTTTTTATTACGCAATAAACACTTTGCTAATTCAGAGTTGCTAGATACGTTTTCAAAATATTTCCAAACGGCACTCATGGTGATCAAATAATGTTGCTAATTTAAACCCGAAAGAATGTGCACAAAGCCACAAAAGATTCGACAACCTCAGGCAACCTCACTCCAACACTGTCTGAAGCACACTGCCGAGACAGGCTCAAACAATGCCCACTCGCGTTTCAACTCTGACGTCATATTTACCATGGCTGGTTTCTTCCAATAATGCGTATTCTGAAAAAGAATATAGGCCCATAGGGTTAGCTTGATTTTTTAACATTCCAATTTTACATAGAGCAAATAAAGAGGTGTACTTATTGTTATTATTAAACCAATTTTTTATTCTGTTTTCAACTAATTCGCAACCCGTTTTCATTTCTGTTTTTGACTTATTTATTATTTATTTATTATTCCGTATTGTTGTTAGCTAAACTTTCCTTTAAGTACGCATGAAAGAGCAGCTTTCATAGCAACTTTTGTAGAGATTTAAATCTTTTGTTCACAATCGCAACAATCGCACTCATTAAATGCGATTGCAATTGCGATTGTAAAAAATGTGCGATTGTATCGCGATTGCGATTGCGATGCATCGTCCCATCACTAATATGTATACAGGGTGTCCCATAAGTCCGGTCTCATAGGAAAATTGATTTTAAAATAAATTTACAAAAGTAACACATTGGAACTAAAACAAATGTTCACATTGATGTCCTGTTTTGGGACCTTTTTTTTGTTGCAGGTAGAATAACACTTAATGGCTAATATGCAACAAAAAAAAGGTTCCAAAAAAAGACACAATTTCAACATTTGTTTTAGTTCTGATGTATTACTTTGTAAATTTATTTGAAAATCAATTATCCTATGAGACCGGACTTATGGGGCACCCTGTATATATTATATACACACAGATTATATATATATATATTATATATATATATATATATATATATATATATATATAGACACAAATGTGCAAGAGATTAATGAATAACAGTTTATCTCTTAAACTGACAAATATTATTGCAATTAATTTTTCATAAATTAACTTTATTTGTCGTTATTATAATTATTTATAATTATAAATAATAGTAAATATCCATAGTAAAATAAGTTATAATTAGGTAATTGAATATCGCATCATAAGAGAGTGAAACTAATGATGAAAGAGCAGAAAAAGGTAACCTAATATGGCTCTCCTAAATACGTAAGATCTAATTATATGATCAGGATATCATTTCAATTAAGCAAATGAACGCATTGAGCAAATATTGCACTGTCTGCATATATTCACATGATAATCATATTAATGTCTTCTATTTGCATCCTTGCAATTATTGCTGCAGTAATATATATATATATATATATATATATATATATATATATATATATATAGATGCAAACCCACAAGGAAAAAGAAAAATGATTCCAAGGTCTTTCGTGCATTCAAAAGTACACCTCGTCAGGGAATGAAGGGAGAAGGCGAGATGACAGAAATATATACAACGGGACAGAAAAACAAATAGATTAGCACATGATTAACAAGAGTTGATTAGAGGCAAAAGGTATTTTAACAGGATATTGTCAATTTCATACATTCCCGCACTGTTACTGAAATTATTTTTAAAATTGATAAATGCACATTCTAGAATATTCCTTTCAATTATATATCTGTTTTTAACGAGCGCTTTAGAACTGTCCCACTTGATACTATGACCGTTCCGTTTTGTGTTTCAGAAATTCTTTCCGAAAACTGTTTACAAACACTGCTTGACGACAATGTTTATGAGTGTGTCCGAGACTTATTTCATGTATGGCCTTGCCGATTGTAATGTTTCGTACACTCTATGACAGGTTTCAGTATCGTTGAGTGTAGGGCCATCAGTCAGTCAGAGGTGCATCGCGGTGTTTCACTGTTAGTATTCGTAACTTCTTACCTGAATAAGTGCAGTCTTGTGAAAAAAAAAAACTTAAAATTTTTGGGCTATTCAGTGATAGTGTGCATTTGAAGTGAGAATGGAGACTTATTCAAACAGAGAAATGGCAGATACGCATCTTATGTATGGACTTGCCGAGTGTATTGCGGCCGCAGCAAGACATCTGTATGCGGAGAGGTTTCTGAATCGCCGTCTGCCTGATAAGAAGACCTTTCAGGAATAGACGAGCGTCTTGGTGATAGAGGATCATTCAACAAGCGAGTTTCAGATTGTGGTAGACCAATCAGCGCCAGAACTGTTGAGTTGGATGAGCGGGTCCTGAACCGCGTGGAGGAACATCCTGGTGTCAACACCCGAAAGATAGCAGCAGCAGAGGGTGTAAGATATACATTTGTGTAGAGAATTTTATGGGAACATCAGCTTTACCCATATCACATTCAGAGAGTACAAGGCCTAACTGAAGCTGATTTCCCACCAAGAGAGGCTTTTTGTAATTGGTTCCTTCAAGAGTGTGTTCGCCATCCGCTTTTTCTATCCTCCGTGTTGTTTTCTGATGAGGCTGCCTTCACAAGAAGTGGCGTGATCAATTTTCACAACACTCATCACTGGGCCAAAGAGAATCCGCATGCCATCATCCAGTCAAGGCACCAACAACAATTTAGTATTAATGTATGGGCAGGACTTATTGCCGACAACTTAATCGGTCCTTTTGTTTTGTCTGGAAGATTAACAAGATAATCCTTTTCAAATTTTAAGGAATGATTTAAGCGATTTACTAGATGAAGTTCCTCTTGGTGTTAGACGTCGTATGTGGTTTATGCATGACGGCGCTCCGCCTCATTTTAGTCGAGTAGCCAGAGACTATTTGGATGACTATTTCCCTGATAAATGGATAGGCCATGGAGGACCCATTGTGTGGCCTGCTCGTTCCCCGGACCTGAATCCACTCGATTTTTACGTGTGGGGTCATCTGAAATCCATCATTTACGCGACACCTATTGACAACGTTGAAATGCCTCACCAGCGTGTAGAACAAGGATGCCAGAAAATCCGAACAATACCTGGAATGTTTGAACGCGTCAGGCAGTCTATTACGAGGCGTGTCATTTTGAGCACTTCCTTTAAAGGTAACGCGGATACTTGCTGGAACACATAACGGGCTGTAACTCGGAAACAAAGCGATTTCGGGCATATGTTCAGATACCCTTTTTTCATTGTTTTCAGGTCCTGAATCCATCGTCGAGCAGCGAGGGAAACGAAATCCCCTCCCCCATCTTCACCCCCGAATGTGGGGTAGAAATGCAGCCTGCATGGGAAGAGGTCAACCTCCCTCCTGTTCAGGAAAGGACTCCTGCTTCCGATTTGACAACGGAACAACACCTTCGACAACATTAATATTAGGAAGAGTGACTGTCCGGTGCCAAGAGACGAGGGATCACTGCCCTCTTCTTTACCTTCGACTGCAGGGGAGAGGCGTTCGATTACTTAAACGCCTCGCTCGACGTGCAGTTCCTTCCCCTCCCACCGAAGAAGGAGGGGCACGCGCGTCCGTCAGGATATAAACACCGCTAACAGACCTTCACCAAGCAACAGAGTATGGGAGGGGTCTCCTATCCCCACAAGGTCGTGCCACCCATTCCCCAGCCAGGCGAACCCTGCCTCAGGGAGATTGAGGGAAGAGGACGGGTGGGTCACAGTTAACAGGCGCACTTCACGGAGGGTTCCTCAACCTGTCTTCGCGGCAAGGCCACCGGTGAGGAATCTCACCCTCTTTGTGTCGCGAATTCAACTCTCGAACAAGGAAAGCGATATTCGACACATGATGGAAGAAGTCTGTGGTGAACACAGTATATTGTCAGTCAATAAACTAAACACAAAATCTCCGTATTATAACTCATTTAAAGTAATAATTAAAGGTGTAAATTCGCATTTCAACCCGTACAATATGAGTCAGTGGCCAGACGGTATTATTGTTAAAGAGTTTATTCACTTTTCCAGGAGATTTGATAACAGGCAAAATAATAATAATAATAATAATTGTGGTAATAATAGTAATAATAATAATAATAATAATAATAATAATAATAATAGTGATAGTGATAATAATAGTGATAATAATAATGTGTTAATAATAATAATAATAATAGTAATAATAACACTAATAATAATAGGCGCCCTAACGGTAATGCCTGAAATTTGTACTGTGCATAATAATAATCCTAATAATAAATTTTCTATCAGTCATGGCGGATAATCTTTTCAAAATAGTCTCATATAACGTAAGGTCAATAAGGAATTCAATTGTTGATGTTCATAAAATTTATGACAGTGCAGATTTGATACTCCTGCAAGAGCACTGTCTACCTAAGCAAGAGCTAAAATTCCTTTCTAACATCGATGATGACTTCATGTACCATGCGTCCACCCGCCTGTGGCCACTTTGTCGTGGTGGGTGAGCTCCCGTGTTGGCCCAGTGGGCTACGTCGGCGGGGGGCTTAGCCCCCGGAAGGGTCACCTATGCCGGACAGGCTACTGGGGAGACCGGGCTAAGAGCCACTAAAGTCTTTGGCTCCCAGTACGGGTCTCCAGTGCTGTCCTCCGGAGGTGACGCCGTTAGGGCGTCACTGTGTTGGATGGTTGGGTGTCGGGGTTGGGGGGCTGGGGTCTTTTTGCCGTTTGGGGGCAAACTTTCGCATCACGGGGCCCCGTTTTTAAACCGACAGTGTGTCCCCTGGGGACGAGGTACCCTGCCCCCTGCGGTTTGCGCTCGACCTCCCTTTCTCACTGGTAGGCAGTTTCTCCCGTCCCCTGGGTCCGTGTTCTATAACATTAATAAAATATGGAAACCATTACTTCTTGTCCTAGGACTCGGGTGGTGGGCAGCCAGGTCCCCGAGTCCTCTACCACAGGAAGACCACGTCTTGAGGAGGTCGCTCCCCCCCCCACTCCAGCAGCGGAACACTTGCACGCTCATCTTCCGTTACCGACCCCAGCCTGTACCTTGAACATGCCTTTGGACATACACCCTCTGGAGCAGGGTCTCGCCCCAGCCCACTTCAGCCGCCTACGGGTAAGCGAAGTTCCACCGAAGACTTGCCTTTAAAACCCGGCTTCTTGCTCTCCCCGTATGCCCCCCTCACCCGCCGTCGGCCCGCGTCCCCACGGAGAGACCCCCGTGGCGGACGGGGAAGTCGGCATCCACGTTCATCCTATCGACCGTTGGATATTCCAGTACACTTCGATTCTACAGCCTCCCTATCCCTTCCAAGTATCCACAAATTCCTAGTGATCCGGCCTACCTCTGGGCCCCTTCCGACCAACTCTGAACGGACGTTTCAGGCGATCCGAGCGCGCAGCAACTCCAGCCGCTATGATGTGCGACCACAGATGGATGGCTCCCTCCTCATCAAATCACGCTCAGCCGCAGAGATGAAAGTTCCACTCTCCCTCACTGAGGTCCTTCGATGCTCGGTGTCCGTCTCCTCACACCCTCGCCTGAACCAGAGTCAGGGCACTATTCATGCCACCCGCCTATTATCGATCACAGTGAACGAGCTCCTGGAGGACCTCGCACCCAGGGATCACTAGGATCCACCGCTTCACATCCCAACAGGGAGGCACCCCTCCCCCACTCCGAGCCTGCTTCTTACCTTCAACACCTTAGTCCTTCCCGACCGTATTGTATGGGGTAAAGGCGATCGCACGTCGTGCGAGTTTACTGCCCGCCCATACATCCCAGACCCGACCCGTTGCTTTAAATGCAACAAGTTCGGACACGTCAGTTCAGTTTGCCGACAACCGCACCAACTGTGTGTTCTTTGCGGAGAAATCGCTCACCCAGACAAGTGCCCCAACACACCCAAATGCTCCAATTGCGAAAGCGCACACCCCTTTTCATCCCGTGAATGCCTTTTCTTCAAGTTCGAGGAGGAGGTCCGAGGCCTGCAGGTAGCGGACTTCCTTAGCCTCCGAGAGGCGCGAGACAGGGTGCGGGGTCGGGAGGTGAGGTCGGGGGTATCTTACGCCGCTGCCGTCGGCTTTGTCATCTCGGCACGCCAGCCTGGTCTGCCGCTCAAAACCCCCTCGACCACTGCTCCCCATCCCTCCCAAAGGGAGTCCTCGCTGGACCCGACAACCTCCTGTCCCCCAACCAACCTTCCTCTTCACGCACCTCACCCAGGCCCCGTCCACCTCGAACCCTGCCCTCCCAGCACTCTCTGCAAACACCCGAACCTAACGCCCGGAGCAAGCCGACGAGGCGGAAACGCCGGAGCGAGTCGCCAGACCCACCGGCCTTTCAACATGCCTTTTCCTCTTCCCCCAGATCTAAGAAGACGGCTCGGACCCTCACACCCCTCACCTGAGGACCATCTCACCCCACCGCAGAAGTCCCTCCAATCTACCTCCACATGCTCTGACAATAGTAGCCGAGTTACATGACCCGCCTCCCACGACGAGATCCAATCTGGACAACATCCTCTCCCCCGAGGATCCAGTGGATGCGGCTCTGGCGTAACTACATGGCGTGGCCAAGGGGAGCTCGGCCGCGCCCATGAGTCTTATGGATCTGCCGTTGCCTCCTGGTGCCCTTTTTTCCACTCCTCCACGAGAACACTGGTTCATCTCTTTCCACCCCCACAGTACCTCCCCCCCAACACCCCCGGCCCCCTCCCTGTTAGGCACCCTGAGCACGTTCTCCCTCCCACCTGGCTGATCCTTCTGGTACCCCCTATCGCCAAGAAACTCCTCATCCTCTGAGCCCACGACGTTCTCCTAGCTGCCGTGATCCACACCTCCGGTCTCGCTCGGCCGACTCAACCCGCAATCTCCGCTGAGGTCGACTGGCCGATCGATTCCTTCTCTGGTGAACGGCAGATAGATAGCCATGCTCCTGACCCATCCTTTGCCTTCGCGAACCCCAGATCTCCCTTGACACCCCAACCCCCTAGCACCTACACCTTTACCCATCCCCATCATCGAATAATGGACCCCCCAAAAAACTACAATAGTACATTGGAACTGCATTGGAATATTCGCAAACTACGAAGCTCTTAATTCTTTGATTGCCACTACCCGTCCGGTGTGTGTCTGTCTCCAGGAGCTAATCCTGGGGACCAGGCCCATACCATTCCCTACTGGATATTTCTACATCACCACCCCGTCTCCTACATGCACTCGAAGGGGGCTGCCATTCTCGTACACCATGCAGTCCCCTTTCACAATCTTTCTATCCGATTCACGTTACAGGTGATTGTTACCTGGCTTTCCCTGGATATACAGTACACCATCTGTTCAATATACCTCCCTCTCCACACTCATGTCTCCAGTGATGACCTGGTGGAGATGGTAAAACAACTCCCCAGGCTATTTCTCTTATTGGGGGATTTCAATGGTCGCCACCCCTTGTCGGGAGACACACAATCCACCTACATGGCTCCGACCCTGATTAATCTCATGACCGAGCTCTCCTTCGAGTGCCTCAATGATGGCTCGCCTACATTCTACCATGCCACCAAGTGCACTCCATCCTGTATAGACCTGTCATTCGTCTCGACCGATGCCCTCCTAGATTTCACATGGCAAGTCCTTCAAGAGGACTATGGTAGTGACCATTTCCCGGTTCAACTCACGCTAAATTGGCCCGACCAGACCGTTCGGGTACCGGAAAAATGGATTATTGCCAAAGCTACTGTAACTGGTCCCGCTTCCACGAAAATACATCTACAACCCTTACACCTGCCCACTTCCCATCCTCCAACGAGTGCATCGCATAGTTCGAATCAGTCGTTGTAGCGGCTGCGTGCACTAACATTCCACGATCCTTTGCCTACCCCCGCACCCGACGGGTACCTTGGTGGACCCCAGAGTGCACGGAGGCCGTACGCGCCAAGAAGAAGGCTATTTGACGCTTCTACCGTAAGCGACTCCCCATCCATCGCACGGACATGCAGAGAGCCAGGGCCATCGCCCGCCGCGATGAAAAAAGCGCGTCGAGCTTCTTGGCGTGCCTTTGTGTTCGGCGTCACCACCATCACACCTTCGGCTACCATCTGGAAGAAGGTACGGGGTATCGAGAGGCGACATGTCCCCTCCCGACCCCCTGTCCTTCGGACTAATGACGGACTTCTATACGAGCCCAAATCGGTGACAAACCACCTAGCTTCTACCTTCGCCGCCGTTTCTTCCTCTGCGGACAGTTCCCTCGTACCCGCCCCTTCACCGTCCCAAGACAGCGCGTATAATCGGTTGCTCATCATGCATGAACTACAGGCGGCACTGGCCTCATGACAACCCCCTTGCCCCGGCCCGGATGTGTCCCGTACAGCATGATTCAGCACATTCACCCTGACTTACAAATTTTCTTACAAGACCTGTACAACCGCATATGGATAGAGACCACCTTCCCCTCCCACTGGAGGGACGCCCATGTAATCTCCACCCGAAACCTGGTAAAGATTCCCTCGATCTCACATACTACAGACCTATCGCTCTAACGTGTTGTGCCTGCAAACTTTTAGAAAAAATGGTCGCTACGGGACTATCCTTCCTCCTCGAAAATAATGATTCCTTCCCGGCTACCCAGTCCGGCTTCAGACAATTCCACTCAACTACTGATCCGCTCCTGCTCCTCAGCTGAGACATACAGATAGCCTTCGACAGTAGATAGTTCGTCCTATCAATTTTTTTTGACATACAGAAGGCCTACGACACCACCCGTCGGAAAATATTACTCAGTCAGCTCCAAAATCTGGGTCTCGTCGGAGCCCTGCCGACCTTCATCAGGGGCTTCCTCTCCTCCCGAACCTTTAAAGTTCGGGTGGGCCCAGTCCTCTCAGACACCTTCGTGCAGGAGGACGGAGTCCCACAGGGAAGCATCCTCAGCGTTCTATGCTTTTCCATGGTAATGAACACAGTTTCAAAATGCCTTCTACCCACCATCCGTTCTTCCATCTACGCGGATGACCTTGCAATCTATTTCGCGGGGCTGGAGCCGTTCGTCGTTCAACAGCAAATTCAGCTCGCCATCTATCGGATGGAAAGGTGGGCGACGTCGTGGGGTTCCGCCTCTCCACCCTCAAGACAAAGTGTATGCTCTTCAGCAGAACAAGACCCTCAACCCTTCCCGTCCCCTCTGGCACGTTATACGGCGATCTGTTTGAGGTTGTACCTTCCACACGATTTATGGGCATGATCATGGACCGACGGCTCAACTGGGTTCCCCATCTCAAACAACTGAAGCAATCCCTCCAACGTCCCCTCGCTCTCCTAGATCACCTCTCCCACACCACATGGGGCGCAGACCGACGCTCTCTCCTTCGCATTTACACTTCCATTGTCCAGTCGAAGCTGGATTATGGCAGTGTCTTATACGGTTCAGCCTCCAACGCCTGCCTCCATATCTTGTGCCCGGTACTGAATAGGGGCCTCCACCTCGCCACCGGTACCTTCCGCTCTTCCCCAGCCTCCAGCCTCCAAGCGGAATGCAATTACTTTCCTCTCGCCCTCCGACGGGGTTTGCTCCTCATGAGGACATATCGTCGTGCGCAGAAACTACCCTCTTCGCTTCTATGCGCGGCGATTTCTGACCTCCTACCCCAAGGA
>JAJOZX010005692.1:255000-260000 GCA_023014485.1 Bathynomus jamesi | reverse complement strand
AATTGTTGGCATAGTTTGATGTTTAAATTATATAAATTTGGAACTGAATTTGATTTCCTATGATAATATATATACGAGTATATAAACTATGAAACCATTAGAAAATCACGAGAAAGGCTCCGTTTGGCGACGGCAGAAAAGATTAAACAAAAGTTCACACCCAACGAAGTGCTCACTGTTCACTGGGACGGAAAAATTCTACCAGACGATGAAGGTGGTTGGTGTGACGACTAGCCATTTTCGTAACCGGAGTTGATACCGAGAAGCTCTTGGGTGTACCTAAGCTGACATCAGGAACGGGTGAGGTCATCGCCTCGGTGGTACATGCTGCGCTCAAAGAATGGAATGTGTCAGAAAAGGTATCAGCTATGAGCTTCGACACTACAGCTTCAAATACTGGTTACTTGTCTGGGGCATGCGTAATTTTGGAGCAGAAACTCGGCCGCCGACTCTTATACCTTGCAGGTCGCCATCACATCCTAGAACTTGTCGTTGAGAAGGCGTACATGGAATGCATGGGACCATCATCTGGTCCAGATATCCTCCTATTCTCCCGTTTCAAAGAGATGTGGAATACAATTTGCCAAGATAAGTACAAGACCCTGTCAGATCTTCCATCGAGTCTGAATGAGAATCGAGAAGAACTGATCGCTTGCTGGAATCTATATCTGACAAAACATCAGCCGAGGGATGATTACCGTGAATTCTTGGAGTTGTCGATTACAATCCTTGGAGGTAATTTACCTAACTTTAGGTTTCGGTGACCTGGAGCACTTCACCGAGCACGTTGGATGGCAAAAGTAATTTATTCATTAAAAATCCTGCTGCTTTCCCATCAGTTCAGACTTACAACTCGTGAAATGTCTGGCTTAAAACGATTTGTATTTTTGCCCTGGAGTTATATGTCAGCGCGTGGTTCACGGCCAGCAGTCCTTCATCTGCTCCCGCGAACGATTTGAAGCTTCTTCAAGACCTAGCAAAGTACCACGATGAAAAGATCTCAGCATCCTGCCTTAGTGTCCTCGGTCGTCACTTATGGTACCTCAGCGAGTACTTGATTGGTCTCGCACTCTTTGATAAAGGTATCAATGCAACGACGAAAAAGAATATCGCTCGATCAATCCTCGAAAAAGAAGCTGCTGAAGATCCTCCAAAGCGAGCCCCAATACCTGCTGTTTCTTCCATTTCAACAAAGCATCTCTTCGACTTTGCCTCGAAAGGATCAAAGCTTCTCTTTGAACTTCTAAAAATTAATGATGGTTTCTTGTCCAAGGAACCAGAAACCTGGCCGGACGACGAAGATTTCAAGACTGGTTTGACTATAGTTGAAGGACTAAAAGTCGTCAATGACATGGCAGAGAGGGGAATTGCCTTGATCCAGGCCTTCAATACAAAGATTACGAAGAATGAAGAACAGCGCCAACATCTCTTGCAGGTTGTTGAGGATCATAGGAAGTCTCAGCCTGGTACATTGAAAAAGGGGGTATGGCTTGAGGAAAAGCAAGAATTAATGGGTGGTCTACAATTGAATGAAAGACACCCTGGAATATATTTAGTAAATATATTATTTACTTAGTACGATTGGAGTACGCCTGCACTTAAACCTTATGAACTAAAACTAACGTTTATTTACATTAATTAAAAAAAATATTAATTTATTTTTACTAGGTAATGAATAATTAATTTTTGTTATAAGGAGAATTATTTACCTCACTTGAGACACCCTTAAATATTACCTGAATGACCTAATATTTACAGTACATTGTTTTCTCATGTAGTAGCAGCATTGAACAAATGGCCAATAAAAAACTCCAACTTTCGATTTTTATTGTCACCCTAATATACATACAAACATATATATATATATATATATATGCAATAAACAGAGAAGTAAAAATAAAAATTAAAAATTAAAAATTAAAGGATTATCAGTGAGGCGTACAGATTTGTAAGGAATAATATCGATTTTTAGCACAAGATCAAATGGATTATACAAATACTAATTTATATTGGAAAACTGACTGCCCGGGTTTTAACACTCTGCCTATGGTCAGGTTTCGATATATATAAAAATAAAATGCAAATTAAAAGTTAATAAAGTAGCAGACAAGTTTACCAAAGATTTAGTGTTCTACCCTTCTTATCTAAATCTGTTTGGAAGGAATTTAAAATAACAGGATCGAGTTGAAAAAGACTTTTGCTTATGTTGAAGTTATTTGAAAGTTGGATAATGGCAGACTCAAGAATATTTCTATTAACAATGTTGCTAGAATGGAATAAAACTGAAGCATTATTCCAATCAATACAGTGGGCTAACTCTGACAAATGGACAAAAAGGGCACTGGACAACTGTCCTGTTCTAACGGAATATTGATGCTGTTTTATACGTGTGTGCAAATCCTTTCCCGTCTGACCTATGTAAAAGGAATCACATTGTTTACAACCAATTTTATAGATAATGCCTGAATTATTGGTAGGGCTATTTTTTACTATGATATTTTTCACAATATTGTTATATGAAAATACTACATTAATATCCCAAAGTTTAAGTACATTAGCAATGCCTAAAAAGCCCGGGAAAAATGGAAGTACTAAAATATTTTTTGACAAAGTACGAGTGTTATTATTGACACGATAGAAAGTTCGTTTTGCCTTGTTGAGACAAGATTCCATAAACGCAGATGGATAACACAAATCACTTCCAATACCGTTGATTTTTTTTTGATTTTTTTTTTTTGCTTACATCGATGCCGAATTGGAAAAAATCAACGGTATTGGAAGTGATTTGTGTTATCCATCTGCGTTTATGGAATCTTGTCTCAACAAGGCAAAACGAACTTTCTATCGTGTCAATAATAACACTCGTACTTGTCAAAAAATATTTTAGTACTTCCATTTTTCCCGGGCTTTTTAGGCATTGCTAATGTACTTAAACTTTGGGATATTAATGTAGTATTTTCATATAACAATATTGTGAAAAATATCATAGTAAAAAATAGCCCTACCAATAATTCAGGCATTATCTATAAAATTGGTTGTAAACAATGTGATTCCTTTTACATAGGTCAGACGGGAAAGGATTTGCACACACGTATAAAACAGCATCAGTATTCCGTTAGAACAGGACAGTTGTCCAGTGCCCTTTTGTCCATTTGTCAGAGTTAGCCCACTGTATTGATTGGAATAATGCTTCAGTTTTATTCCATTCTAGCAACATTGTTAATAGAAATATTCTTGAGTCTGCCATTATCCAACTTTCAAATAACTTCAACATAAGCAAAGGTCTTTTTCAACTCGATCCTGTTATTTTGAATTCCTTCCAAACAGATTTACATAAGAAGGGTAGAACACTAAATCTTTGGTAAACTTGTCTGCTACTTTATTAACTTTTAATTTGCATTTTATTTTTATATATATCGAAACCTGACCATAGGCAGAGTGTTAAAACCCCGGCAGTTTTCCAATATAAATTTGTATTTTTATAATCCATTTGTTCTTGTGCTAAAAATCGATATTATTCCTTACAAATCTGTACGCCTCACTGATAACACTAGGCAACAAATTTCAACTTTTTTTTTGTTACAGACACGTGAACTACTGATTCCTACTAAAGCGGTGATGCTGATTTCAGATCTGATATCAAAATTTCTCTATCACGTCCAGATTTTGTGTAACCGAAAACCCCTATTTTTCATTTTTTTTCTCACCCGCTTCTATTATGAAAGCCGTCTAAGCTACTTTTCCGTGCCACGTTTTATGTTAAGCATACTTAAATAATTAGTGAACAGGGATGTCTTTCCTCCTTTATTCTGGCTTAAGACAGACAGCGGAATTCCGCTGGCGGAGTTACCACCCCTGCGCCCAACCATCCACCCAAAGCGCGTTAGTATTTTGTTGTTACTACTGAAAGGCAAATTCCTGTTCTTAAGTGAAACTTTGGTGTGTCCTCTTCCTTTGTCGCTTGTAGGATGACGAGCTCTCCTTCTGCAGGAACCAACAATAATCTCCCATCATATTTGGGTTGAAATTACCTTGGTATCTGTTTTCCATAACTGAGATCTGTTGGTGGAAGCGCTCACCATGCTCGTCACTTACAGCCCCAAGGTTGGCCGGGAAGAAGTCAAGATGAGAATGTAAAAAATGAATTTTCAAAGACATTCTGCATCCCATTATTTCATAAGATTTAAGCATGTTTTCTACGAGTTTACGGTGGTTTTCAGCTTTGTGGTTTCCAAGAAAATTTTATGACAACTTCAACGAAAGATGTCCATGCTCCTAGTTCATTCTCATTTAGGTTAGATGGAAACGATGAGTCGTGGATGACACTGCGGATCTGTGGTCCAGTGAAAACTCCAGCTTCTAGCTTAGCATCTGTCAATATTCCTTTGAATTTATCCTTTAAATATTGGAAACCACTACCTTGATGATCCATACCCTTCACGAAATTTTTCATAAGGCCAAGTTTAATGTGAAGTGGTGGAAGATGTACTTTCTGAGGGTCAATAAGTGCTGGGTGTTTCACATTGTATTTACCAACAACATGTTCAGTTCTAGATGGCCAATCATGTTTTTGTAGTGGTTCTTGTCATCTCTGCTGTTCCATAGACACAAAAAGCACATATGCTTTGTGTAGCCCAACTGTAACCCAAGAAGTAAATGATACAACTTTAAGGTCGCCACAAATATTCCATGTGTGGTCCTTATATTTGATGAGTCTTAGCAGCAGTTTCATCGATTCATAAGTCTCATTAAGGCCAGTGGCATGTGCTACAGGTATTGAAGGTTTTTCATTGCCGTTGTGCAGTAATACAGCTTAAGGCTAGCTTTACTAGAGTCAATGAACAGTCTCCATTCTTTTGGATCATAGCGACAGCCAATCCCTTGCATCAGACCACTGATATCGTGGCAGAAACAAACGTTTTCTTCCTGTAAGTAAAATGATGAAAACTGCAAATGGCGATGGCGGAAATGGGAAACTTTGGTGTTTGGTTGGAGAAGAT
>JAJOZX010005692.1:0-250000 GCA_023014485.1 Bathynomus jamesi | reverse complement strand
TCAGGGCGCGTAAGCGTTGATTGTAGCCCATATGCCTAACGGAAGGGATTAACCTTGTGGCCCTCACCTGCACTTGCTCCAGCCTCTCAATATCTTTCCTGAGGGTGGGCGACCAGAATTGCACAGCATACTCCAGTTGCGGCCGAACCAGGGAATTGTACATAGAGAGCACAATCTCCTTGTTCCGAAACTGAAATTGCCTCCTGATATAACCCAACAACTACTGGGCTTTCTTTTCCGCCTCTACGCACTGTTTCGTAAACTTAAGGTCGCTGCTAATTAGCACACCCAAGTCCTTTTCCAAATCAGTGGCCTCGATATTACTCCCCAACACGGAGTAGTCCGACTTGGGATTGGCGTAGCCAATCTGCATCACCTTGCATTTACCCAAGTTAAACGGCATTTGCCATTTTTCGGACCACTCTCCTATCGTACGTAGGTCCACACGCAGTTGCTCGATCGCCTCGGGCATCCCAACATTGGCCCCAAGCTTGGTGTCATCAGCGAATTTGGCGATCCTACTGACGATGCCACCGTCGATATCATTTATGTAAATAGCAAACAACAGTGGCCACAAAACGGAACCCTGAGGAACCCCGCTAGTGACCGAGGCCCAACCCGAGCTAGTCCCTTTAATTACAACCCTCTGCCGCCTATTTTTCAGCCAGTTTTCAATCCACCTACCCACTTCCCCACCGATACCCAGCGCGCGGACTTTGGCCATTAGCCGCCGGTGAGGTACCTTATCAAAGGCTTTCTGAAAGTCGAGATAATGTATATCAATTGCCGTACATGACGTGGAAAAAACTCGAGCAGTTTGGTGAGACACGATCTATGCCGTCTAAACCCATGTTGGGAGTCCCCAAGCACTTGTAGGAATCCAAATGGTCAACGATCCTATCCGCTATTATCCCCTCTAATAATTTACCTAACCGAAGTGAGACTAATGGGACGATAGTTCCCTGGACTTTCGTGATCCCCTTTCTTAAAGATAGGGGTCACGTTGGCTTCCCTCCAGTCACCAGGCACCTGGCCCGTCTCCAACGATTTGTTGATGGCCGTAGCCAGGTGGGAAGCCACCTGGTCGCGCACCTCCCGCTAGACTCTGGGGAGGAACTGGTCTGACCCAGGAGCCTTAAACACGCTCAGTTTGTCTATTCTATCGGCAACAACTGTCGCGGTACACCGAACACTATCCAGGCGAGCACCGTCGTGCCTGACGCCTGGCTCGGGGATGACGCGGGTGTCCTTCCTGGTGAACACTCCCGCAAAGTGCTCATACAGCACATTAGTCGGAGGTCCGCAGCGCGCCGCGGAGAGAGAGAGATATATATATTGATTAATTGATTGATTGATTGATTGATTCTGTTGTGTTTATCTTGATTTTCTATTGTTACACTCCCTCTCTCCGTTCGACTTATTTTTCTTATCTCACTTCCTCTTCGTCCTAAGGTCAAATAGTGCCGTGTTGCTGGCTAAATAGTTACGTAAATTGTATAATGTTGGAATTTAATACTCGTATTTATAAAGAAATGATCAAACATCAAATTTAAGAAAACATAACCATTAATTATCTGAATGTATAATTAGTTATAATCTCATTGGAAACAGTGAACACGGTTTCCGTAGTCAACGTTCGTATTAAACCAATTTATTGGAATTCTTTCGTATTATAAATATATACGATCAACATCGGGCGGTGGATGTTGTGAATTTGGAATTTGTGAAAGCATTCGACACGATTTTGCACTGAGTTCTGATCTATTTGCACTCGTATTGGGTGAGTGGGTTGAGAACGAATGCGGAGAGGCGAGTAATTGATGCTTCGATTAAATGTTTCTTCCACTTAATAAATAAACAAATAGAAAACAAAATCCTTCAGAAGAAACAAACAAAAAAAACCCAGATGGTGTACATTAGATTGTGTAGTTCAGTACTTCGCTTTATTCTTTTTGGTTTTCTTCTATTTCTTACTATCTCAATTTCTCTTGTGCGTTTGTGTACACGAAGTAATGCGTACACATGGCGTAAAAATTACTGTTTCTGAGTAAAAGTTTACACCTGCATGAGTGTGAGCAGGATATGAGAATTTTACTTTGAATTGTTTACTCTTATATATTTCCTTCTTTACTTCCTTCTTAGACTTTTAAAGTTTAAACCCTTTTAATTTTATGTATCAAATTTACTGTAACGTGTAAAATTGATCTATCCCAAAGCCTGTAAATTATTTGTAGTCTCTAAGTGTTCATATAAAATATTTCTGGTTATATTTAAACATTAGAATTTAGCCTGTAAATGTGTTCGCTTGCTGATATGGAGACAGTTTACAATTGTATGCAGTATGTGGGTTATAATAATGAAAAATATACACTGAAGTATGTGTACTAAGCATATTTTTGTAAATAAAGGCCTGATACTACTGTATTTGTAAAATATTTCTCGCACCAGGAATAATTGAAGAAGAAGAAAAGCGTTGATTCAGAGGATCATCTACACACACACATTTTTTTTTGTACTCACTTTTCTAGTTGCTCTCTATAAGTTAGTTAAATTACTATCATTGACTAAATCATTGGTCGATTGGCTACTTTTACACACACCAAAATTATCCATAATTTTTTTACTTTGAACTAGTCAATTTATCAGTTAAATTTGGAACTGATCAAGCGAACAAGATCACAAATGTTGTTGCATATTGTGCATTATATGAAGTGTAATTGTATGATATATTTAACTAAGTAAAAAATGTAGAGTTTCCCTGCAAAGAATTGATAACAATCCTTCAGCAGTAAGAATTAATTACACCAAAAACTACTAATATAACAAATGATAAATAAAACAAAGAATATCATAGGTTAGTACTATAAACAGGTATTACAAAATGAACCATTGATCAAATAATAAAATAATTCAGGGCAGTATTAGAAGTAAACTCTTTGTTTATTAATTAAAAAAAAATATTCAACCATATATTTATCTACATCTACAGTATACATATATATCCATCTCTACTATTTCCTTCCTTCATCAGGTATTATCAGTGGGAGTAGGGGTGTTTTTTTTATGTGGAAAGGGGTGTTAGTAAGACCACTGTATTTAGACCCAATTATAAAAAAAATGAAGGTTGAGTAGAGGTCATTTTTCCTGTTTTTGAAGTTCACAGCATGTTTCTGATATATTTTATGTTAGCGAGCTTTTTTTCACAACTGTAAATACGTTACCAGGCGTTCACTCCGAAGGCACTATTTCAGTTAGTGACAGTAGACTATATTTAAAAATTTAAAAACATGTAAAGCAAGTAGTGTGCCTGCAAAAATGTAGAGTGCAAATAAATTGAATGTAAAATAATCAATGTTGCAAGGGGGAAGGGGAGTGGAATATGCAACAAAGGGGAGGGGATTTAGCCCCACCAAGCTGCATGAAGGGGGTTTGAAGGGTGGCCGGGGAAAAAGACCTCCCCCCAAAGGGGTATTCTAACCTAAGGAAGGGTAAACTAACCTAAGAACGTTGAGAGAGGAGGAGGAGTTGTTCTCGCTGGCATGTCTCGTCGCATAATGAATATCTTGACAGCCTCAGCTGGTTTAGAAGGTGTAATCAGTCAGATGGCTTAGAAGGCGTAGTGTATACATATATATTTATTAATGGAGAGAGAGAGAGAGAGATGTTTTCACTGGCATGGCTCATCGCATAATGAAGATCAACCCATCCACCCAGTTGGCTTTAGCATCACAGCCAGTTGACTTAGAAGGCGTAGTTTATACATATATATACATACTAATGTAATAAAGAGAGGGGAGAGAGAGAGAGAGAGAGGAGAGAGAGAGAGAGAGAGAGAGAGAGAGAGAGAGAGAGAATGTTTTCAGTGCCATGGCTCATAACATAATGAAGATCAGCCCAGCCAGGAGAGAGGGGAAGAATGTAGAGTTAGCCAGCTTGCTTAGAAGGCGTAATCAGCCAGTCGTCTTGGCATACTGTATACATATATATATTAGTGTGCAAGAAGGTAGAGGGCTTTAGCATTACAGCCAATCGGATTAGAAGTCGTAATTGGCAATACATATATATGTATATAATATATATATATATATATATTATATATTATCCGTATACATATATATTAATGTAATGAAGAAGAAGTAAAACGCGCACTAAAATAACAAAATACACGCGTGCGTGCCTTTCTTCCCTTCATTCCAATTTCAAAAATAACAAAAATACATACGAGCATGTCTTCCTTAGAATACCGCACAATTCCCATCTCAAAAATAACAAAACGACCCAAATAATAGCCAAAGCTATTCAGCATAAATGTATTAAAACATAAGCAGTATTACACCACTACCATCAGATCAGTATGGTCTCAAATAGAAAACTAATAAAAGATGGAGCTTCCGTTGATCAGTAGCCTCCAAAGCCAATCGGCTTAGAAATACGTAAATGGCTAACATATTAAGAAAAAGTTTTCAGGACATTTTTAATCCAGCCCAATCGGAGAATAGGATAGGATTGTTAGTACCGTCGTCTATCAACATGATGGTGCTCCTTGTCACTATGCCAAAATTGTTCAGGATTATCTAAATGGACGTTTTCCAAATCGCTGGATCGGACGGCGGAAGCAACAGACCTTGACCGCGAGATCACCAGATTTAACCCCTTTCGATTTCTTTGCATGGGGCTTTATCAAATCGCACGTCTATCAGACGAAGATTACGAGTCTTGAAAACTTACGTACATGTATACGAACTGCTGCAGATAACATAACCCCGCAAATGCTCCAGAATGTGTTTAGAAATGCTGCGGAAAACGATTTGAGCTGTGCAGGGATACTGATGGGCGTACGTCGAATCCTACTCTTAATTATTAATAGATGTTACCACTTTATCATTTATGATTGAATTCCATATAATTTCCAAGTGCTTCACAAAAATAGATCCTGACTTTATGTACACCCTGTATATGTGTGTGTATATACATATTTATATATATGTGTATATATATATATATATATGTATATATGTGTGTGTATATATATATATGTGTATATATATATATATATGTGTGTGTATATATATATGTGTGTATATATATATATGTGTGTGTGTATATATATAAATAAAAAATTATGCAGTTGTGTAGGTGTATTATTAAAACATTGCTGTTGTACATTTGGATGCTCATTAAATAGTACAGTAGTTCTGAAGGTGTATATATATATATATATATATATATATATATATATACACACACACCTTCAGAACTATTATTTAATGAGCATCCAAATGTACAACAGCAATGTTTTAAATAAATACACCTACACAACTGCATAATTTTTTTTATTTATACAATAGTCGCAAAACAAATGGTTTTATATAGCATGGAAATGCATTAAAAACAGGAATAATTATTTAACATATACGCAAGTATTTTTGGAATTAATGAAATATGTAAAATAAGACAAACACAGTTATTTCATGAAAATGCATTTATATATTCCCATCAACGCAACTTCTCATTTTGCACCAAACATTTACTCTCTCTCTCTCTCTCTCTCGTAAATCTGTTGAAAGTGTCCAGCGACCAAATATTCCCATCAAGACACGAAAACACAGATATAACCTGAATAATAAAACGCATCATTCTGTTTATTTATACACTAGTCGCCAAACAAATGGATTTATTTAACATGGAAATGCATTAAACGCATTAAACCCATTGACACTAGCATATATTTGAGATAATACTTTCAATTAAAACACCCAACTCAAAGGAATTATACTCCTTTAGCTATCTTTAAGTGTGTATATATATATATATATATATAGTCACAAATCGGGGTGTGTATATATATATATATATATATATATATAATATATTGTGTATATATATATATATATATATATATATATATAATAGTGTGTATATATATAATATATATATATATTATATATATATATATGAAAATTATTTCACGAAAGTAACACGTGAAAAATATTTATGATGAATATAATATAATATAATATAATATAATATAATTAAGCAAGTATTTTAGGAATTACTAAACATTTTATTTAAAATATACAAGTCCTCATTTTACACAAAACTTTGCGCGAATATACCACAGCAGATTAAGGAAACAATCATTTTACTCTCTTTATATTGTGAAAGATCGCGTAAATCTGCGAAAAGCAGCTCATGTAATTCGATATTTTAGAAAGACAGTACCTTATTTTGCCTCATATTTCATCGAGACTGTATATTTATTTACTATATTTAATTCGAGATTGTCAAAGCAGGACGTCATATTTAATTCGAGACAACGAATCTTAATATAACACCATACTTAGCCCGAAACTATATGCTTGTAACAATAAAGTGTGACATTAGCTTCTAACAAAGTATCTGGGAAAACACGAACATCTGCGCAGCAAAACTTAATTCGAGTCTTAGCCTTTTGATATCAGGCGAATTCACACTCTAGCGCAAAATAGCGATTTTTAGGTACGGCACGAGAGGCATATTTGACGGCTCAAATTTTCCCGTTTTATCACAATGAGGTAGGGAGCTCTAAATGAAATACTTTATTATTATCATCATTATTATTATTATTATTATTCAAGTTTTATATCCTTACCCTAACACGATTATATATATATATATATATATATATGTGTTAATGTTTACCATATAGACATATTCTCTGACATTTTAATCACTTTATACGAGTTATTTAATGTATAATTAACTAGCTCAATTCATATTTTGCAGATGCTTTGAGTTGATCCTACTTTTTTAATATAGTTTTGTCCTTTTTAAGATATTCAAATAAATAAATCTTGCCTTCATATTCGCATACTAAAAATTGATAATAAATATTATAAACATTTCTATGAAAATAGTTATTTAGAGTAAAAGCCACATTAGTTCAGGCATAATAAGGAAAAATCGAAATATAGGAAACAATACTTTTAGTCGAGCAAATAAAACATTTTCCAATATAAATGTTATGATTTTCAGTTTATAGATTTTATTTTAGCAGAATTACCCAAGTAAATCGGTCTTCTACTCATATTTGTAATACAGAAAATGGAATTTTATTTAATGGGGTTCTTAATTAAATATGTTCAACGAAAGGTTTTAGCAGTAACCCAATTAAACTTCCTCAGCCCAAAAGAAATATAACTGGTTTATTTACGCATATTTCTAATACAGACAATGGAATTTTATTTATTAGCGAGCTTAATTAAATATATGAAATAAACTTTGTTTACTCCATACCAATTAAACTTCCTCAACCCAAAAGTTTTTACATTTCAAACAACAATTTTTTTAGCGAATATTGATATTTCAAAGGTATAGAAATGTTCTATTCGGTTTATATTTCGAGCAGCAATCTTTTTTAAGCGAATATAGATATTTGAAAGGTATAGAAATGTTCTAATGGGCTTACATTTTATGTATATACATCTTTTACCACATTAACGCCCAGCGTCCTTTTTTAAGGACACATTTAAGCACTACAAATTAGGTTAGAGTTTAACAGTGAAATTTTTAAATATTAAATTTTGTGTATCTGGTAACTTTCTCGCGTTTATTTATAGTCTAGCCGAAGTTGAATATATCACGAAATATCAGGAAATAAAAATGTTTTGTTTGTTAACAGGCTAAATTATAAACTTTCTCTCCCTCTCTCCCGGGCAGGCAAAAACTTAAGGACCACCCATAAACCTCGCTCAGAAACCGCCCACTAAAATACATTCAGCAAATGGGTGTTTTGCTTTCTAAAAGTGTGGGGAGGGGGAAGGCTTTTCTTCATCATGCTCCATTCTAGTGGGCGCTTTCTCCCCGCTTCTATAAAAATGTGTAAAAGAGCCATATATGGTCCATTTCCAGTTTAGTGAAGCTTTCAAGTGGTGCATACAAATTTATAAGCAAAGAAAATGTCGTCGGACGAATTCATTCCCGAATATTGTTATGGAAGTCATTTTAAGTGATGCATTGTGCTCTACACGAACAACCTTATTTTCTCAGTAAAGTATATAAAATCTATTTCTACTGTGTCGTCATTTATGTAGCAGTGTGCTTTTTTTGTGAGTGCACAATTTTAGTCTATCATTAATTTTATTTGGAAGGTCGGACTCTTCCATACTCGGTTGTCTAGAAGAATTTACAACACCCGAATTGTTTCTATCTGGTGATACAGTGTGATTAGCTATTTTTATCTTTCTCTCTCTCTCTCTCTCTCTCTCTCTCTCTCTCTCTCTATATATATATATTATATAATATATATATATATATATATTATATAAAATACCCATCCTCTACGTATACGCCGTTATTTTACAGTGCTGACACGTGCGTCCATTTCATGGGCCTCATGGACGAAGGATGTACATCGCGAGTCAGGCTTCAGGGCAAGCGGCGTTACAAGAATCGCGATACGAGAGTAGTGCCGTCTCGAGCAGCGTCGATTACATCTGGTAAGTACCATGTAATTAAAAAACAGTCGATTAAGGGACGCTTTAATAACTCGTGCAACTTTTCCCTTATGTAAAACCTCTTTTAAATTCAATGGAGCATTAGTTTTATAATAAACATCCTCTAAACTCTAATAATATTTCTAATTAGACGTATATTTTTTATTCTTAGGGATGTTTCGACTGTATAATATTTTTTCATTTTTAGAGACAATCAGCCGGCGTTGTGCGAGTGCAAAATTATCTGAGAAACGATGTAAGGTTTGTTATTGTTTTTACTTTGTGACGTGTGTGTGTGTGTGTGTGTGTGTGTGTGTGTGTGTGCTGAATACCACTGGTATTTTAAACATTTAACAAAGCTACGGTTTCTCTGTATCTTAAAAGATATAGCTGCTACATTTTATAACTTGATTGGGCCACAGTTACGAATTTCATTTAGCGTGTACGTTACATTTTCACGTAATATATATATATATATATATATAATATATATATATATATATATATATATACAGGGTGTCCGAGAATTTTCTGTACAATTTTTGGCTCTTATTAAAAGTCAACCATGAAGTGTAAAAATTCCAGTGTTGTCCCATTTTACAGAGAATCTCATTAAGTTTTTTAGAAATTCCAGTGTGTCCGAACATTATCTGTACAATTTCATCTTTTAATAAAATTCTTGATAACACACGTAAAATTCTTAAACAAGATTATTTAGAATCTGTATTTTCAAAAGTTTATTTTTATTAAAGTAACGTTGTTACAAACATTCGATATGTGCACCATTAGTGATTCGCAAAACATCCAATCGATACTCCAAATGTTGCCATGTACGCTGCAGCATATCCACATCAATTCGCTCAATAGCAGCTGTGATTGTTGCTTTTAAATCATCAATGTCTGTCACCCGCGTACATTTCTAAAAAACTTGTCAAAACGTGGTATCAGAAAAAACTTAGAGATTCTCTGTAAAATGGGACAACACTGGAATTTCTACACTTCATGGTTGACTTTTAATAACAGCCAAAAATTGTACAGATAATTCTCGGACACCCTGTATATATATATATGTATATATATATATATATGTATATATATAGAGTAAACCCTCGTCCAACGCGTGTTTGTCCAGCGCGAATTTGCTTATACACAGAAAAACAAATGCGAACAATTATTTGCCGAAAGAAAAATTTGATTATACACGGTCCGCCAAACACGCTCTAATAGAGTAGTATTGTACGCGTGCCAATGCGCGCTCTAATGTTTTCTCCTACACTGTCCAACATTCCCGCATCTCCCTCCTTCTCGCGTCACTCTTCGCATCACTCTTTGTCTCAGTCCCGCTACCGCGATAAGTTCATTGAAGTTTTGTTTGATTGTTTTTGTCGTATTTTGCCGTTGTTTTGCTATCACACTTAGACAGCAGTATGGCACTAAAACGTAAAGCATATGCAAGTGATAGTGAAGAGAAGAAAAGTTGTAAGGTTATGACATTAGCCGAAAAAATAAAGATTCTAGATAAGTTGCGTGGTGGTATGAGCATAGCATCACTTGGCCGCGAGCATCACGTGAATGAGTCTACCATACGCACCATCCGAAAGAATAAAGAAAATATACATGCTATTTTCATTTAATATATTTTTATTTATCATATGTAAATATCATTATGTTTATGATTTTATTATGTTCTTATTTCATAGACAGTATTGGTAGGGAAATTCATTTATGTGTGAATAAAAAATCTACGTATCCAAATATTAATGGGAGACTTTACGCGGCAGCGTTCACGTATCCCCATTTATCCCATAAGGCATTAAGTTTGTCGAACGCGGATTTACCTAACGCGCCAGTTCTCGAGGAACCTAACCCCCGCGTTGGACTAGAGTTTACTGTATATATATGTGTGTGTATACACACACACACACACTCGTGTGTGTATATATATATATATATATATATATATAGTTCTAAGAGATGCAAACTTTGCTGTAAGATATTTATCATATTTTCATAATTTTAGCTCTGACGTAGACCTCCTTCGGTGTGTGTTGGCCCACGAATCAAAGCTGGATCCGCAAATCATCGATCTTACGGCGTAATAAGTGTCTTTTATTTTTAAAATCTCTCTATTCTCTGCATTTTTGCTGAAAGACGGAATAAATTTCGGTTGTAAATAAAGGCACTCTACTACGGAGAACTAAATATCTTTAAACTCTAATAATATTTCTAATTAAATGTATATATTTTTTATTTTTAGGGACGCTCCGACTGTATAATATTTTTTTCTTTTTTGGTACGATCAGGAGGCTGGACGTGAAAACATTTCCGGCGAATGCAAAATTGACGAAGAGGTGATGAAAGTTTTTATTCTTTTTTCTTGTACGTGTCTGTGTGTGTCATGGGTAAGAATAAACCAAATATTTTCAACATTTTATTAATTAATAAAATCAAGGGAACCATTTTAAAAATAATTATGAAATTGACAAAATTTTTGTAACAGCACATTTTTTACGTAATATTGGCTTCAGTGTTTCATCATAACAAATAGGAGTAACAAAAATTTCTACACATATATATATATATATATTATATATATATATATATACATACATACAGAGTTTATAATGTTATAATGTTATATAATGTCATAATGTTTCAGACCAACAAAGACCCTAGGATCCAGTCAATTTCATTACGTATCCATCAATACTAGTACCTTGCCCAACGAAAAATAAGTCACGGTCCATATCGATTGCGGACCAAGTCAAAATTTACAACCGTATACATTACAATATACATACTTAGGAGGAAAAGTGTAGGTGTGGCTGTAAAGACTGTACAGTAATGTAGAAATGTGTGTGCACCCATTTTGTGTCTCCCATTTAAAGGTGTTTGTGGGGCAAGTGAAGAACATGAGTTTTTCAATACCTCACAGTACTATGGGGGGTACCGCTCGGCAGAGGAATCTCTTTAAATGGGGTGTGTAAGGACAGAGAGTATCCCGTAACCCAAGATGCTGCCTCCCTATATCCCACAACACTTGTGTTGAGCTGTCGGATCTATCACCACAAAGCCTTAATTTTACTACCTTAAACTATACCCAATCTATCAACATATGCGTCTAATCGATTTTTAAACATGTTTATAGACGTGCTACTAATTACTTCTACCGGCAAACTATTCCACCTATTTACTATTCTATGCGTAAAAAAGTGTTTCGCAACTGTTGTCTCGAACCTTCTACTCGTCAACTTACACCCGTTATTTCTAGTCCTATTATATTGAGATATTTCGAAAAAGCTATCTCTATCTACATTATCGAACCCATTCATAATTTTGAAAACCTGGATTAGATCACCCCTTTGCCTCCTAGTCTCGAGTGTTGTTAATTTTAACTCCTTAAGCCTATCCTCGTACGAATTTGACCTAAGCGACGGAATCATCTTAGTTGCTCGTCTTTGAACTCTTTCGATTTTGTCTATATCTTTGCGCATATGCGGATTCCAAAATTGGATCGCGTACTCCAAATGGGGTCTAACTAATGATTTATAAAGAGGAACTATAATATCGCGCGATTTGTACTCAAAATTTCGAGCTATAAAACCTAACACTTTGTTCGCCTTATTGAACGCTGCTGTACTTTGTTTCGCTACTTTTAAATCACTAGTGACTATAACTCCTAAATCTTTTTCCTTCTCTACGCTTGTTAAATCTTTCCCTGACATAATATACGCAAAATTACCGTTACGCGAACCTATATGCAAAATTTTGCACTTATCAACGCTAAATCTCATTTGCCATGTGACTGACCAATCAACGATTTTATTCAGATCTTCCTGGATTTTACCTCTATCTTCGTCATTAATCGCCCTACCACCCAGCTTCGTGTCATCCGCAAACTTTGAAACTGTACTGACTAGGCCGACATCTAAATCGTTAATATATATAAGAAAAAGCAAGGGGCCCAATACAGAACCCTGAGGAACGCCACTCGCTAAATTAGCCCAACACGACTCCGCTCCATCAACGACCACCCTCTGTTTCCTACCTCGCAACCACTCTTCTACCCAATTTATTACTACACCCCTGATTCCATGAGCCTTAGTTTTTTCAATGAGTCTTTTGTGCGGCACGGTGTCAAACGCTTTTTGAAAATCTAAATACACTACATCAACCGCCCGATGTCTATCGTAAACGTCAACCACGCTTTGGAAAAATTCTAAAAGATTAGTTTAGCAAGATTTGTTTCGCCTAAAACCGTGCTGCGTATTTCTAACTAGTTTATGCACTTCTAAGTGTTCGACTATACGATCCCTAATTATTGATTCCAGTAGCTCACCTACAACAGACGTTAAACTGATTGGCCTATAATTTCCCGCCGCACCTTTATCGCCTTTCTTAAAGATAGGTGTTACGTTTGCTAACTTGAAATTATCTGGTACGGACCCCTCAGAAATAGACGCATTAAAAATCTTTGTTAGCGGCACAACAATGCTATTAACCACTATATTATCCAAAATATTACCATTATCAAAAGGCATTATGTCTATGACCGTAGGGATATTCGTTACCTCTTCTATAGTAAAAACTGACGTAAAAAATTCGTTTAGCAAGGTAGCCATTTCCTTGTTTTCAGAAACTAGATCTCCGTTTACATTTTTCAAAGGCCCCAAGACACTTTTCACTGGATTTCTATTATTTACGTATTGAAAGAATTGCTTGGGGTTTTCTTTACCGTCACGAGCTATGGAGATTTCAAGCGCTTGGACTTTTTTATTACACTTTTCGCTTCACACCTTAGAGATATGTAGTTGTTTCGTAACCACAAATTGTCTTTATCGCACTTATGTAGCCTTTAAGCCCTATCTCTACTGTTTATAATGTCTCCTACTCTAGAAGTATACCACAAGGGCTTGTTGTTTACTTTCGCACGCTTAATTTTGTACGGTACGTATTCCTCATTTATAGTCCTAAATACCGTTTTGAACGATTCCCACATTAGTTTTGCGTTGGAGTTCCCCATTACGTTTTCCCAATTGACGTGTGAAAATTTATTTCGAAATTTACTAAAGTCTGCGTGCTGGAAGTTAGGAATTTTAGTCGAGTTAGTTGGTATCGAGTGACTTACTGAGAGGACAAACTCTACCATATTGTGATCGCTATTGCTTAACGGTTCTATTACTTGAAGATCAGTAATTAGCCTATCATCCGTAGTTATTACTACATCTAAAATACTGTCCAACCTCGTAGGTTCCTCAACCTTTTGAATAAGAAAGCCATCCTCGAGAAAATTAACTAAACGATTACCTTCCGCGTCTCCCTGCATTGTATCGTAATTCACGTTGGCGCAATTAAAGTCACCCATAGCTAAAGCCTGCTCACTACCGATTATTCTCTTTTGTTCACGATATAACGCTTCGTCCGTATCAGCTGTTTGATTAGGGGGCCTATATGTAACCGCAACAAGAAGTTTGAAATCGTTCAATTTAAGTTCTGCTATAGTCGAATCTATCGGTTCTGGAATTGAGTGCTTTACTTCTATAACGTTCGCAATATTATCTTTGATATACAACATAACACCGCCTCCTCGCCTACCTATTCTGTTTTTAACAAAAAGTCTATAACCTTTAATTTGATACTCCCCTACAAAGTCACGTGTTTCAGTGCTAAGCCACGATTCATTTATCGCAATTAAATCATAGTCTTTACAAGCAATTAAAGAAAAAAATTCGTTTATTTTATTTCGTAGGCTACGAGCATTTAAGGATAGAACCTTCAAATTGTTTGTAATTGCGACACCTTCGCGAGCGCAGGGGAAATTTGTGGAATTTACGCTGGGACCGTTCTGGTTGCGGCTGCCTGAAAAGAAGAGACAGTATTATGAAATAGTCTTCCTAAACGCGCAGCTCCAACGTCATTAAAATGAAGTCCATCTTCGAGGAACAAGTCCCTCCTGCCGTAGAAACTGTTCCAAAAATTTGCAAAATGCCCTCCTTCCTGTTGGCAAAGAGACTTTAGGTTATTGTTAATATAGGTCGCCTTGCTGTAGAAATCGTTTCGTTGGATAATTCGAGGAAGTATACCTGTTAAAACAATCTTATTAGTTTTCTCCTTTAGTCGCTCTAATAAGTCTCTGTACCTAGCCAGCAGTTCTTCCGATCTATAATTTAAAACGTTATTAGTACCGACATGAATAACATACGTTGTGTCCTTGGCGGTACCGTCTGTAAAATGGTCAACACTATTAGTTATATCCTCCACCCTTGCACCAGGGTAGCAGTAACGGCGCCTACGACGAGGGTTTCTCCCAGAGAATTCCTCGAGCTGCCCTCGAACAATGGAATCGCCAACGAGTCGTATTTCCGGTTCATCAGCATCTTCGAAACCTAAAACAGAAAACTTATTGCTTGTTATTACTGGTAGACAAGTCTTTGCTTCTCTCAATGGGGCTCCATTTCGCACTCGAACGAAGGGTTGGGAACTAGGGGAAGAGAGAGGGCTATTAGTACTATTTATATTATTCGTAGAAACTGAGGCAGTAGGGGTCGTAACTGGAGTCTCAAGGGATTCTAATTTTGCCGTCTCACCCTGGCCTCCCTCTCACGTTCTAACTCGTTCCTCAGGACTTCCATGCTTGAGCACCACCTGCAAACTAACTGTTCATTATTATTAGCCATTGTAAACGCGTAAGCAGCAAATTTCCCTTCACAGCGACTGCAAGTACTGGACGGGGGTGCCATGCTTTTAATTAGTTGAACAACAAAAAAACAAAAACAATAAAACGAGCGTTTGGAAATTAATAAATTACAACGTAGGTCTACCGCGTTCTTGTAACGCAGAAACAGGTTCTTGTAGCACAAATTTATACTAAATTAATATAGAATTAAGCTACCGACAAAAGATCTGTAAAAGAAAAGTATTTATAACACTTATCTGTCCGCGATTCGACCCGATTTTTTCCTTTCCTTCACACGGTTTGTGACCAAACACTACCTGACCTCTCGAAGCACGGAAAAATGAACCTTATGTCTCCACGTTTTCTGATTGATTTGAAAAACAAACAAGGCAAGCCACGTGCAGTAGCCTTCGTTTGATCAAATAATACAGCACTGAATAACGTCAATAAATGAAATATATTCGTTAATGAATGATTAGTAGCACGAAGTAATTTAGTTAAGAATGCACGGAACACTTTTTTTTAAAACACTTCAACGAAAACCACTTATTCAATTGATAACACTGGACACGATAAAACACGTCTGTTCACAAAGAAGGACGAGTTTAGAGGATATAAATTTAGGCGTGTGATTTTTTATTACACTGATATAAAATAACTATAGGCAGTTTAATACGCTGATCTCGCTTATTGCGCCGGTATGTATATATATATATATATATATATATATATATATATATATATATATATGTTCTCATTTATATAATACGCGTGCCCGTTTCATTTACAAAGAGGAATCTGCGGACTTCCTCGTTCAACACGAGATTATCATTACCTTAATAATCACACAAAACTAGATTTTTTAAGAAATATGAATAGCTATTCCCGCGAGCAAGAAATGAAATAAAGCGGAGGCAGTGGTGTCCACACATATTTGATAAAAGCCCCTGATATCGTTGCGGGTTCGCTACAACCCTTTGTACACGTAGCTTTTTTATAAAATCCATAATTCCGGGATCTAGCTAAAATTGTAGTGCTAAAGAGTCATAACAATAGACACATTCTCTATTTCTAATAAATATCACGAACCAGTGCGTACCCGGGCTACCAATGGAGTCGGTGTTTATTACCTGCATCATAACTGCGCGTATCGTCATTTCACCCATTATTTTTAAAAATCGCCAGATACACTTCTGAAGCTGTCAATCTCGATGACGCTCTAGCTTTCCAAGTAAAACAGTACACTTATAGGGCTGGCTAGTGCTTCACCTAATTCAAATTTTACACCGAGACTGCCGTGCGTCTGGGGATTCAGATGTGTGCTCACGCTCCCACACTGGTCAGCCGAAAGATCAAATGCGTACAATGTGTTTCCATTTATAAACTCGTCTATAGTGACCCCCCGAGCCAAAAATATCATGCCCATTAATATCGCGGGACAGATTATGGTATTCATTTGAACATAAAGAAAACTCGGATCCTGTAGAGTATTTCACTTTCAAAGCCACATCAACATATGCACCATTACTATGTAAATTTATGCTCTTCAAGCCGAAATTTTGGAATTTGAAAGCTGATTTCTTATAGTTGCCGACCATGGATTTATGGTCGAGCAAGCCGATAAGAACACGTTGTGGGAGAATAACCAAGGCTACATTTTCTATCTGTTTGGTGGTTACATCCGTCATGACGGTATGTGTTTTTAAAATCACACGTCTCATCGGGTATTTAGCTGTCTCTTTCAACAAGCTCTTTTCAATTTCCATCTGCTTCGTAAAAGATTGCTTCACGCGACGAACTCTGAGATACGTATCTAAAATATGTACAACAACAGGTTTGGCAGATTGGTCGCTACCTACATCCAGATTTAAACATCCAGATTTAAACATATCTCATTTCGACACCGTTCAAAAGCAGCTTATCTTGCGATAAAAAATCCGAATGCAGTCTCGCGTGGCAATCGTATATTTTCTCTTAAGAATTTTTAAATTCATTTTTCACACTGTCCATCAATTCGGGGGTATAATACCCATGAGCCGCCAAATGTCTCTTTTGCATCTCTCGTAAAGTTTAAAACAGTTTCTAAATAGGCTCTATAATGGTGATGGCTAACTCCAGGTGAAACATTGGTTTGATTTAGGTTCAAATCACACTGACTTATCGGTGTGTGTAGAAAGTTGTTTTCAGGGTATACTGCGTAACCCTTTTCACAATCTGTACCATCCGAATGCGCAATTCTTAGTTTAGTGTAAAGAAATACGTTGGAAGGGTCGAAAAAATTACTATCTGACGAAGAAATCACGAATTCTACAGGTGCCGTCGTTGATCCAATAGCGTTGAGAGGATAAATTGTGAAGAATTCGGTCTCCACAATACTTGTTTGCGTCGGAGGCACATCAAAGAGATTTAACTCGGATTTTCAGCATTCCGAACTGTGAGGGTGAATAAAATGAGTCATGGCACCCGTTAATGCACTCTTCCACTACAGTTGTACAAACAGCTATGAGAGGCATCTGTAACAGATTTACCTTACGTTAGTTTTTAAAAAATAAGTCTACTACCGGTTTCATACGCTTAGAACATTTCTTTTTTTTGAAGTCCTTCTCCGCTTTACAGTACATCACGAATTGTCTGCTTAGCTTTCCTTTTTTTTTCCACGTCGTACAGGGCGCTTTCTTCCTCTTATAGCTACCTTTTCTTTTTCATTCTTCTAAATCTCCCGCCGCGCATTTTTCTCTTCGCATCTTCGATGGTTTTATCTCGTGTACGTCGTAAGTGTTTTCTGAAAGCTTCTTTAGGTTTGGTGCCTGACATTATATCTTCAAATGTGTTAAGTCCTGATTGTAGGGACTTCTTTCCAAGATATTTGGCTCCACTTTTCAGTAAGGGCACAGCTGTGCGTAGTTTAGCCGAAAAAATTGATCCGATGCGACTTCCACATTGGTACCTCACCCCTCGGTAGACGGTAAATGGCATCTGTATCATTGTCGCAACACTCCGGAAGTGTAGCTTCACGGTTAAGCTCCCGTGGCCGAATGGAAACTATTTCCCCTCAATCGTTCTGATATATATTGAGATACTGATTAGTAGGTTAGGTGCAACGTTGACATAATGAGGCTTGTCATATGTGATGCTAAGCTCTTACCTCTATAATCGGGGATGTGCACAGTGCGTAACAAACGAGCATGGGTATCCCCAAGAAATAGGTGGTCCACGATATTGCTGTAAACATACACATGCTCGGGGTAGGGTCTCCATCGGCTAATTTCGGTAATTTTAGTTTGTACAATAAGCTGAAGAAGTCATGCTGTGATTCGTGAAAAGTGTCTCTTTGGAAGGCCCCGCCGTATTTGCCCTCGGGTATAATTTTGAACAGTTCATCCTTAATATTTCAACTATCCGTTGATTTTAGCATCAAAGTATGGGCCGGTGTGTCTATGTTTACGACTTCAAAAAGTAAATCGGGGATGAAGTATGACCTTTCAAGACTTATTTATAAAGCCCTCACAATGTCCGAGGCTATGTCATAATGACCAGGTCCTAATGTTACTTTTGTACTGTAGTACTGCACCTCGCCGAACCAGGCTGAACGTATAGTACCATCTAAAGTTATGCCTAATTTTTCACACTCATCGATTCTTGTAAGAACCAGAAAAACGGCCTGTTTCTTCTCAATACTTAAAATTTGGTGGTCATTTGAAATTCGCACAGACCGACCTCGTATGATCCACCCCCCAAATCGATAGATGGTCCATGCAATTCTGTTATAAAGCTTGACAGAGTGTTGTCAGGATGCACGTCCATAGAGGCAGAAGAGGGCAGTGTGACGTAGAAGTGGTTAGGCTTCATTTTGTATACTTCTTAAGTTTCATTTTTGCTTGAGCTTTTATATAGGAGTTGAAGCTTTCATGGTACCCCAGCCACTTCACCAAATCCATTTTTCTCTTTCCTGTACCTTTACTTCATAAAATTTTCTCAAATCTAAGCGCTTTTTTACCTAAATTAAATACCACTTTCTCCATCTCCTCGCCATAAAAGCCGCCCCCAACTTCTTCGCCACTCAAATCTTCGACGTAATACATCACATCGTTTTAGGCCTCATAGATCTAACTTTAAAAATCTCCTGAGTCCACCCTTCCTCAAAACCTTTCGCGAACTTATTCCCCGTTCGTGACAGTCTTACATAATCATTGATTTTGAAACGTCCAGGGCGTGGTGATGCTCTACAGTTATCTTTTCTAGCCTCAGGCTCTATATGGGAGTCTCTAAAATCTCATTAGGAGATGTTCCAATCATGCGATGCTGTGACCGATTGTAGGATGAAGCCAAAGGCTGCAGAATGTCTATATATCTGTATGTGTTTTTATGAGTGAAATAACGGTGCATACGTTCCTTTATGGTACGATGAACTCTTTCGGCTAAAGATGCCTTATGTGTAGAATTGGACGTGTAATAACTAGGGCGGTCAAAAGTCAATAAAGTCAAATTGTTTCCTATGGGGCACTTTTCGCTGAAACGACTGAAAATGCAATAAAAACGCCTGTAGCGGGTATATTACCAAAGTTAATAGGTCAACCAAAAGTCAACTTTTACCTGTTAGGTCAAAAAATAGCAATGAGGTAAATAAAGTCAATTTTTTTGAATAAATAATTAAAATAACTAAAAATTGGCATCTTTTTGGTTAACTGGCAACTTCGCTGCTCGTATTTGTCTTATTCAGTTATGTCCGTTCTGGTTTTGGATGTGGTTGTGTTGTATGTATTGTGGTTACTGGTTACCATTTTTGATTTGTGATTTTTTCTGATTTGTGATTTCACTGATTTCGATTTCTTTTGATTTCAGATATTTAAAATGCCAAAAGTTGCAGTTAGTTCTATTGCTAAAGTGCGCGCTATAATTGCAAAATATCCTAATGAATTCATTTGTTCAGGAAAAAATGAGCTATACTGTCAGATTTGTTGTGTTGTGGTCAAGCATGACAAATCCTTTTTTTGTGGATAAACATCGCTCTACCCAAAAGCACCAGCATGGTATAGACCAAAATGTGGGAAATGAAAAGACGCAAACCCTTTTAAAGTACGTCTTCAGATTTTTCGGAAAAACTTGTGACTACATTTCTGTCAGCCAACATACCTCTTCATAAGTTGAGCAACCCTCATGTGAAACAATTGTTCTCTGAATTAGGTGTAGCAGTGCCTTGCGTGTCAACTTGCAGATCAATAGCAATGAAACAGGCAGAAAGCGAGTGGCGCTAGGACAATTTGCCTACGGACAGTTTGCCTACGGACAGTTTGCCTACTGGACAGTTTGCCTACTGGACATTATGCCTATGGACACCATGCCTATGTCGTATATTTATCCTTACCTTATTTAACTTATTTAACTTATTTAACTTATTTAACTTCAGATTCATGCAAAAGAATTAATTCAAAATTAAAATGTGTTGTTGCCCTTAATAGCATAAATGTCTGAAAATATATCAAGTAAGAAAGGGAAACAGAAGTTTTCACATAATGGATATTTGTATGTGTTTGATAAATGTAGCAAGCGCGACCCTTCGTTACTTTTTTGGCGGTGCGAGCAAAAGAGTCAGTGTATTATAAGGTGTGCAATGTTCCTCTAATTTTTTTAGTCCGTGTGCGCAAGAAATTTTCGTTGTGCATACATTTAGATTCATGGTGAAAAATTGTGCACACTTTTCTGAGTGCTATTATCTTCAAAATTAAATATATATAAATATTAAATAATTAATAAATATTATTTTCATAAGGTGATAGCTTGATCATTACGGTACTATTAAATGGATATTAAAAACTGTTTACAATATTATATATTCTTAAAAAAGAAAACATTTTATCCATTCGAAAAATATGAATAAAATAAAAAATAGTAAAATAAAATTCAACAAAATAAAGAAATAAAATAAAAAAACATTAATTGAAAATGAATATTTTAGTTATCATTTCTCAAAACAATTTTTAGCATTTAGCAATTTAAAATAGACTATCAAGATTAATACATGATTTTATCCATTCACAAAATAGGAATAAAATAAAAAATAATAAAATTCAATAAAATAAAATATAATCAAAATAACATTAAATGAAAGTGCCTTTCACTTAAGTATTATTATGATTTCTCCCTACGATCTTTAGCATCTGCCCATTCCAAATAAACTCTACGAAGATTAATACATTCGTCATCATTCAGGTAACTTTTAATTTGCATGAGCATGTCCAAATGATTTTCTTTCAAGCGGTTTCTTAATTTGTTCTTTATAGAATTCATTAAACTGAAATTTTTATAATTACTTCATTTACTGTCGTGACTCATGATACGCTTGAGCCTGTGCGCATTTTATTTTGCTGTGTGCGCGGGTTTCACAACGCGTGTGCGCGCGCACACGCGCACACCTTAGAGGGAACATTGAAGGTGTGTATATATAATATGGGTACTTTTCCGTTATCTGCCCCCTTGACGATTGGTTAGGTTAAGTCGTGATATTTTCGTTAAAACTAACGAAAATATCACGACTTAACCTAACCAATCGTCAAGGGCGTACAGTTGACCTAACCGGGCAGTGACGATTGGTTAGGTTAAGTTGTGATATTTTTGATAGTTTTAATGAAAATATCATGACTGAACCTAACCAATCGTCAATGGGGCAGATAACGGAAAAGTACCCATATTATATATACACCTTATAATACACTGACTCTTTTGCTCGCACCGCCAAAAAAGTAACGAAGGGTCGCGCTTGCTACATTTATCAAACACATACAAATATCCATTATGTGAAAACTTCTGTTTCCCTTTCTTACTTGATATATTTTCAGACATTTATGCTATTAAGGGCAACAACACATTTTAATTTTGAATTAATTCTTTTGCATGAATCTGAAGTTAAATAAGTTAAATAAGGTAAATAAGGTAAGGATAAATATACCACATAGGCATGGTGTCCATAGGCAAACTGTCCAGTAGGCAAACTGTCCAGTAGGCAAACTGTCCGTAGGCAAACTGTCCGTAGGCAAACTGTCCGGCCACGAAAGCGAGTTAAGTAGAATAAAACATTTGCTAGAGGGTAAATTAGTTTTCCTAATTGTTGATGAAAGTGAAGTAAGGGGCTCAAAATATTTGAACATACTTGCTGGATCTATTGATGTTCCCAAGAAAACATATTTAATCAGGTGCGATGTTCTTCTTGGAAATGTTAATGCACGAACTGTCATACACAAGATTGACGATACTGTAAAAGAATTCGAGATACCAAGAGAAAATTTCTGTTTACTTCTGTCTGATGCAGCTCGTTACATGGTGTCAGCTGGAGCGACACTCAAGCAACTTTTTCCAAGACTTTTCCATGTAACGTTAGCCCTGTTCAAAAATCAACTTTTTCTTATTTTCATAGGTTTCTGTACTTTTTCCCATGCTTTTTGACCTGGAAAGGCCGAAACTCACAACCATTTTGACCTAGGTTGTTGGGAAGCATTGCCGCATGGAGCTTTAAGTTTTCTGCCTTGAAATCGGCCAAAAGCACCAGTTCCGGGGTCCCTTGAATCATGTTTTGCACTATAACCTTTTATCTAAACAAGATAGAGCAACAAAATAGGCACCAAATTAAAGTGTTTTTAATCCTCTTTCTAACTTATACAATTATGATAGTCTTGGAACAAGAAATGGCACATTGGTACATACAAAGATTTCAGAAATATCACAAAATTCGTTTTCTCACACTCAAGGCAGACAAGGCACCTTATTCATGAAACAAATTTGAGATTAACATTTTGTCACAAGTCTAATCGATCAAGAAGTGAAAGCATTACATGATGATTAATTTCATAATGACATTTACACAGTCAGTTGTTGAGAGTTTGTTTCTTGAAGCTGTCAAAGCGGCGTCTGTTGAACTCCACAGCTTGAAGGAGATAGTTAGTCCCTTTGCTTGGCATCTGTCGTTATGACATTTGCAAAGTCGCTCATCATCTTGACACCACGTTCAGCAATGTCATTCACCGCTTTCAGATTCTTAACATAGTCCAACGCTTTTCTGTAGTCCTCATTCTGTGGCCAAGACGTGACAGGTTCCAGAAGCCACTCGGATCCAATGTTCAGTGTGTCCAGCAGGAAATGTGATTCTGGGCCAATGAGATCAACCAGGGTGGTCTTAGCTGTGACTCTCTGGAATAGAGGCTTTCCTGTTCTGAAGCTGTCTGGCTTCTCAGTGGCATGTAACTGGACAGCAATGTTGTGCTTCAATGTGTCACTCAATCTACTGCTGAACAGGGCAAATGGCACGACTTACTGCGTCAGGTACCATTTGTGGTTTTCCATCTTATTAAGTACTGCATCAGCAAGCTCTGGGTCAGTTTTCTTGTACTTCAACATGTCCTGGATTAGACTTAGATCATTCACGGGAGCATCTGCAGCAGACATTGACATCATCCATACAGGAGTGTAGAACAGCGCAAGGAAGGTGTTGAGTCTTTCCAGCTTTGATACAGTGTCTTCGTCGTACTCAAGTTAATCTGCAAACATCAGCATTTTCATGGAGTACAGGTTTCTGGCCATCCATCTGGCCTGATGAATTGCGCCTGGTCGACTCCAGTGAATACCTCGAGGAGGCGTTCCTCCAAGAACAATGACTGTCAGTTCAGCCATTTCCCTGTAGTCGGCTCTTGGAAGCCTTTCTGCTGTTAGAATGTCTTGGAGTATTTCTTCACTGTTCTTCTTCTTTTCCTTCAGCCATTTGCTGTTGATAGCCAGCATCTTTGGGTTTTCCTTGGACAAGTCCGTCCAAACATCCTTCAGATGCTCAAACCAGGGATTATCTGGCTCCTTCACCTTCCCAAACAGCTTCTCCCAAACTGCTCCTACTAGGATTTCCAGGATGTGATGTCGACAGGCCAGATAAAACACCTTTTTGTTCAGCATTTTCTCGAGCAGTTTGGCAGCTCCTCTGTGAACTCCACTGTTACTGGATGTAGTGTCAAAAATAAGGGCAGTAACATTATCCGTAAGTTCCCATGTCTCCAGTAAATCCATTGAAGCCTCAGCCTGAGCTGTGCCAGAAGAATTGTCGATGACAGGTACTCCCAATAACTTTCCTTCAGTGTATGAAGGTGGACCAGACACTAGCACAGCTAAAGTCTCCGAGGTACTTCCAGGTTCACTGCCCAAGACATCTTTGAGCAACTTTCCATCCCACTGTAAGGCAGCGTACTGTGGGGGGTTTTCACAAAACTTGGACATGTGACTCTGGCTGATATTATACCTGGACAGCATTCTGTTGCGACGTGTTGTTGAGGTTGAGATGACGAAGTTATCCAGATCAGCCCCTCCAGCTTTCAAGGTGGCAGAAACCATGGCAGTAACTTGATTGTCTGATAAACCAAGACGATCAGCTGTATTGCAGATGACATCACATTCCATGACCTTCCTTGGAAACGTCAAAGTCACACTAGTCACAGTGTCTTGATGGTGAGAACATCCTGGACGAGGCTGATGGTAATCCATGTCCTCTGTGTTAGCGTCGTTGTCAGTTGAGTCATCCCAGGTAATGTCATCCACATGAACAACTGCCTCTTGTTCTGCTGCAGCTGTAAAATAGTACAACATGTTAAGACAGTAATTGTTAAGTACATGCTAAATATCGCAATGGAGTAAAACTTAAAACTTTTTGTGACGTTCAAAGTAATTAGTTTTACCTTGTTCTTGTCTATGCTGCAGTCTTTCATTCCTCGCTGCTTGCTGCAGGGATCTTGTCTCAAAAATCTTGTCATGACCAGACATATGACCTTTCCTCTGTCTTTTGGTCTTCGTAGAACCTGATATCCTCATCTTTCTTCTCTCTGATAACAGTCTGTTGTTCTGTATTTCCTGGATTGCATCTGGAGCTCCTATATCGAACAGGCTGTCTAATTCCAGCACAAATGCTCCTCTTTTTCCTCCAGGGTTACTTGCTCTTCCTTTGCTTTTCACCAGAGCACGATGTTTCTCATGTAGTTTCATGAAGAGCTTCATTGCGTTGTACTTGGTCATTGTCTTGATCCTAGCCATCTGCCAGAATGGGATGATAGATTCAACTGTTTCATATGCAAGGTCTTGAACCATGAGCCTCCCTGCATTTTCCGGTAAATTCCGAAGATTAAGGAAATACTGGAACGCCTGTCTGTTGGTGGGAAGCTGGGAACCACTGATAAAAGCTGAAGGGTATCCAACCAGGAAAGTTTCAGTGAGAGATCTGGTAGATGGCCCAGTTGACACCTGCCTGTGGACAGTACGTGGAGGTTCTGAGATATCAACTGTGCGCCCACGGAGCTCCCTCAGCTCCTTGCTTAATGCCATTGTGAAGTTGTAACTTGTAGATGGTTTTCTAGATTCTGATTGAGTTTCTGTTGTTTCCTGAAAAATGATAGATAAATAATATTATTATTATTATTATTATTACTAATTATTATTTATTTATTATTATTATTATTATTATTATTATTATTATTATTATTATTTATTAATTTTATGCTCTTTCATTTGATACCTAATTTGTTGCTCTATCTTGTTTAGATCAAAAGTTAAAGTGCAAAACATAATTCAAGGGACCCCGGAATTGGCGCTTTGGCCGATTTCAAGCAGAAAATTTAAAGCTCCATGCGGCAATGCTTCCCAACATTCTATGTCAAAATAGTTGTGATTTTCGGCTTTTTCAGGTCAAAACGCATGGGAAAATGTACAGAAACCTATGAAAATAAGAAAAAGTTGATTTTTGAACAGGCCTAATGTAACGTGTCTTGCGCATCTGTTACATAATTGTGCGATGCAAATAAGAGCATTTTATAGTGATGTTGACACTTTAATTGCATGTGTCAAGGCCTCTACTCTTAAAAACAAAAGAAGGAAGGAATTGTTTGCTGAAATAGGAACTCCTCCAGAACCGATTGTAACACGTTGGGCAAGCTGGCTGAACGCTGCTTTTTATTATGCAGACAATTTTCCAAATGTGAAGACAATTGTGGAAAATTTTGAAGATGAAGGAATCATTGTTCAGAAGGCTAAAGAGTGTGTTGCTAATGAAAAACTGCCAAAGCAACTAATGTCAATCAAAATGAATTATAGTTTGATTGCTAGCTCAGTGACTAGGATGGAAGCATCTGATTGCACCATTAGAGAGGCATATGAAACCATTTCTTCTATCAACCTTGCCGAAGATATGTGTTCAGTCAAACAATACATTGAAACAAGACTCAAGACAAATGGTATTTGTGAAATAATTAACCTCAGTAGACCTGAAATCTCACCAACAGTTTATGGTCAGCTTTTGCAATGTCAACCAACAACTGCCGCTGTAGAGAGATCTTTCTCCATGCTTAATAAATTATTAAGTAAGGATCGCAATTTTTTGCCAAAAAATGTCGGCAAATACTTCATAATTTACCACAATCGGTCAACTGATGTAGAAGAGCAAGAATAAGTAATTAAAGTATCGTTTTTATTATTGAAAGTAAAGGCAACTTTATAAGTCAATTTTTTCAATTCGTAAGGTCAACTTTCTTAATTTTTTCGGTCAACTTTTGACTGCCCTAGTAATAACTGATGTTAAACACCGGCAGCATGTTCTGGAAGGTTCGGCCTATAAATTCTTTGCCCAAGTCTGTATAAAAACAGCCAGGAATACTATTTTCTTTCAACATTAGCGCTTTGGTGGCTTTAGCCACTAATTCAGGCGATTTATTCTTCAGCGGGACTAGCCACAAGTACAGTAAACCCTCGTCCAAGGCGGGGGTTAGGTTCCTCGAGAACAGCGCGTTAGTTAAATCCGCGTTCGACAAACTTAATACCTTATGGGATAAATGGGGATACGTGAACGCTGCCGCGTAAAGTCTCCCATTAATACTGAGATAGGTAGATTTTTTATTCACACTTAAATGAATTTCCCGACCTATATTGTATATTAAACCAAAAGTATGGTCTTCAGCAGAAGAAGATCCACAGCCATACCTACCCCCTCGGTCACGCTATACGGCGAGCCCCTCGAAGTGGTGCACACCCCCCCGGTTTCTGAGCATGTCCTTCGACCGACGGCTCAACTGGGTTCCCCACCTCAGGCACCTGAAACACACGCTCCAGCGTCCCCTCGCTCTCCTGGACCACCTTTCCCACACCACGTGGGGCGCTCACCGACGCTCGCTCCTCCGTCTTTACACCTCCGTCGTCCAGTCAAAGCTGGACTATGGGAGTATTAGATATGGGTCTGCCTCCAGCATTTCCTTCCGAATCTTAGACCCGGTACTTAACAGGGCCTCCGCCTCTCCACCGGTGCCTTCCGAGCCTCCCCAGCTTCCATCCTCCAAGCAAAATGTAACTACCTCCTTCTCACCCACCGACAGGGTCTGCTCCTCATGCGAACCTACCTTCGCGCGCAGAGGCTGCCCTCGTCACTTCTGTGCGCGGCGATTTTAGAACCTCCGCCCCAGGGTCATAGCTGGCACTTCACGGAAGCGGTCCGATCTTTCCTAGATCTTTCCAACATGCTCCCTCCTTCAGTCACCCCCATCTCGTATCATATCCATCCTCCCTGGCTCCTCACCCCTATCAAGTTTTGCATGGACTTATGTGCCATGCCGAAAGCTACTACGACCGCTACAGTATACGAGTCGCTCTTCCAGGAACACGTAACCCGACACCTGGCCGCTGTCCCCATCTGTACGGATGGTTCCCGATCAGAGGATAATGAGGCTGCCTCAGCGGTGATCGTGACCCAGCCGCTCTCTAGAGCCGTTCCCCTTTCCCGTGAAGCCTCTGTCTTTTTAGCAGAATTCTTCGCTATTCTGGAAGCCCTCGACTTTATAAGCACCCACTCCGCCAACTCCTATGTCATCTACTCAGATGCCCAAAGCGCACCGCTCTCCCTTGAAAAATTTAAACCTCCTCACCCACTTGTCCGCACCATCCAACAAACCTCCCACTCCTTAACGGCATCCCAACACAAGACGGTCACCTTCTGCTGGGTCTCGGCACAAGTCGGTATCCGGAGTAATGAGGCGGACCGTAAGGCGAAATCTGCTTGCTCATTGCCAGTCTCCATCCGGCCCCTCCCTTTCACGGATTTTTTCCCGACTCTCCCCTCCCACTTCCGTTCCATCTGGCAACGGGATTGGGACCAGGCTATAAACAACAAGCCCCAGCGGATAAAACCATACCTTGGATATTGGGCTTCCTCGTTCCATAGGTCCCGTCATAAAGAAGTGGTTCTAGCCCGTCTCCGCCTAGGGCACACACGGTCACCTTATGGCTAAATTGCCAGCCCCGCTCTGCCCCACTTGCCATACCCCCATACCCCCATCACCGTCGTCCATCTCCTGATCGAATGGCCGAATCTGTCTGACCTCCGCCACAGCTGTTTCCCCTCCCTGTCCCGCATCCCCACGTCCGAACGTCTCCAGTCCATACTCGCCGAAGGCCCCCACTTCTCAGCGAAAGCGATTTTCTCATACCTCACTCACTCTCAACTACTACACCGCATCTAAATTCATACCCTTCCCTCCTACATACTCAATAATTGAACCTTCTCATCCCCTGTCTCATACTCCCATCCCAGCGACACTACCCACCCTCTGTCTCGCCGAGATATGTACCACGCTAGGTACGAATCGGTGGGTAAGCAACTAAATAATAAAAAAGAAATATATATATATATAATATATATATATAAACTAAAGCTAATGTGAAATAACCAAAAGTAAAATCATCGTAAGCATCCTAAATACTGAATATAGTTTCATCTTTTCGATAAACTGATCAGAAGCATATATACAGGACTCAATCTTTTACCGGTAAACTTTTATTTTATATTACAGTGCCCGCGAAAAGTATCCGATCACCCTTGAAATTTGTATTTTTTACATAAAAAACAATGTTTAAATGTATACTAACCTTATATTAGTATTTTGTCATCTGTCCTTTGGTTTGGATGACTTGTTCTAGACGTTTTGGCATGGATTTAATCAAGTTTTGACAAACTTCCACTGATATTTCCTTGCACCATACCTTTTTGATGGCCTCTTGTAATTTTTCGACTGAGCCAGTGTCGTGGCATTCAACCTTATTTTTTATTATTAGCCACAGATTTTCTATCGGATTGAGATCTGGACTATTACCAGGCCAATCCAAAATATCAAATTTATTGTCAGTAATCCATTTTGTCACTATTTGGCCCTGTGACATGGTGCACCATCATGCATGTATGTTTTGTCCTTTGTATTGCCATTGCCATTGGAAGTTTATCCTGTAGCATTGCTAAATACCGTGCACCATTCATAGTTGTGTTCTTCGGAAGAAAATATAAGTTTCCACGCCCATAGTAACCGAAACAACCCCAAACCATCACACTTGGAGGGTGTTTCATTGTCTTTAGGGTGTATTTAGGGTCCATCCTATTTGAGCCAATGGGCCGGCGAACCTTTTTTGGACAACTTCTGAATGTCAAAAATGTCGACTCATCGCTAAATAAAACCTTCTTCCAGTCATCAACAGTCCAATGAATGTATTTTTTACAAAATGCGACACGTTTTTTACGCATTTTTTCATTAATGAACGGTTTCTTAGCAGCATGGCGAGATGGTAATCCGAGTTTTTTGGAGCCGCTCCTGGATAGTTCGTTCAGAAACACCAGGTAACAAATTATTCATATTAAATTTTATTTCTTTCGCAGTTATTGTTGGGTTTTTCAATACTAAACGTTTCATAAGTTTGTCTGTTCGCGAATTTGTTTTTCTCGGTCTGCCAGATCGTTTTTTAGGGACTGGCGTGGTTAGGCCACCATTGTTCTTAGCCCGTGAAACCCATAAATTAACGGTACTTTGGGATATGTTTAATTCCTTAGCTATCTGTCTCTGTGATTTCCCACATGCATGCAAAGCAACAATAGCACCTCGACAATCACTCTTAAGTTGTTTTTTAGCACACATTATATATAAATTTTATTTACACCACTTTCTGTAAAAAAAAAAAATATCAAGAAATTTACACAAACAGTGAAATCTGACAAATTTGAGACACAGCCACCCGCAACGAAGGCTACCAGAACACTAATTTGAGAATGCGTTGGATAGCTCTCATATCAGCGAGCAACCTCAAAGTTACCAGATGTCGCTAGAACAAATAGAAAGTGAATTACGTGTCTCTGAATATCAAGGGAAAATATTGTATTTTCTTGAGTGATCGGATACTTTTCGCGGGCACTGTAGTATCACAATGATTTAACGTTGGAATAAAAATGATATGATATTAAAGACCTCGATTTTCAACTGTCTCATGACTTATCTCTTTTCCTTAACTTGTAGAAAGGACGCCTCATTCCTAAATTAACCAAACCACACATACACGACAGCCATTAATGATTTAACCAGGCATATAACTAGTTCAACGCTTTCATTGGCTTCTAACTAGTTCATCAAAATAAACAAATAAACTCAACCTAACCTTACCTAATAAATGGAAGTGGCAATGCGCGAAGGAGTAAATCCGAAAGTCATATTGGAATAGACACATTTAAGAATAACCTATCTAAAAATCCTTACATTCTTTTGTCTTGATGGATCAATTTAAAATGGAAATCACCTCTAACAAGAACACGCGGACCTATTCAGATCTTTATTTTCCTCGTTGGGCTTATATCATACATTATTTTACTGCAGTCATAAAAGACATTGGAAAATCTTTAAAAATTACTCGGAGGTATATTACATCATTGCATAATTCTAATCCAGGAAACTTTAATAGCTGTAAAATACGGTTATAAAATTCAGGGAGCTTCCAACATTGGAAGAGCGATGGTACTTCATATAAAAATTTAAATTAAATCGCTTTATACACTTAAATATTCTTAATTCAGAATTGTAATGAATGATAATGATATTAACAGACGGTAATTGCTCGCCATTCAAATATATATTACTTCATCAGCCTACCTAAGTAATCAGTTACAGCGATACTTTAACGATTATTTCATATGAGCACTCGTTTTATTTTCATGAGTCTCGAAAACAAATCGATCAGTGATGCTTTCTGTATTCTTTAAATTGTTCAGTCCACTTTACAAAAGAATTCCAATCTTTTATCCATCTCATTTATTATAATTATTCTACTTTTCAGATTCATCTTACTAATTAATCCGCTTTGACAGTTACGGATAAATAAACAAAAGTGTTTGAGGAATTCTGACGGTGACTGTAACAGAAATCTAGTTTTGATAATTAAGAATCTGCTGATAACACGGTCGGAATAAAAAGTTCTGCTTGTGAGCTTTGGGTAATAACTAGAGCCCGGATGTTTAGGTACTAAAAACCCTTAAAACAAGGCAGGCAAATGGGCAAAATAAACACTCAAAATAGGCAGTAAAAAAACAAAAAAGGCATTTACAAATTTCCTTTCAAAAAACCTTTAATCTAAAATAATACTTTCATATACATATAATATTACAACGCCCTTTGTGAACAAAACAGTAGGTAATGCAAATATTAGTTACACATAATAACAATGATTTCATTTCCGAAAATGAAGTTTAATATAAAATAATACCATTATACTCGTATAAATATCGTAATACTATTACATCGCCATTATACTGTAGTGAACAAAACAGTAGGTATTGAAAATGTTGGTTACATAACAATGACAAGGATTTAAATTTCAAAAAATGTTTAATATAAAAATAATACTATTATGCACGCTCAGCTTCTGTTAATATAATATATATATATACAGTGTGTATATATATATATGTATATATATATATATACACTGTATATACACAACAGGCCTATTTTAGGACTCTAATGAAATAATATGAGAAAATAATAGACAAAAGGCAAATTAGGCACTTTATGACGAAAAAGACACTTTTTCCTGTAAACACAAAAATAGGCAAAGAAAGGTATTTATGGCATTTTGTCTCAACATCTGAACTCTAGTAATAACAAATAGCAATGAGGAGGGCCAGAAACTGACACAGCGCTCAGGCCAGACTAACACGGCGCATTGCTCTAAAGCAGTGATGCACAAACCCTGGCCCGCGGGCCAAATGTGTCCCCCACGGGTCTTTTCAGTGGCCCCACGGGTCTTTTCAATTCAATGAAAAAGTTAGAATATAAAAGTACTTTTCAAAACGTTTTCTGTGAAGGGAGATGGAAAGTAAGTAGGCTAATACATTTAGTTATTTTCTTCGCTTGGTCCTCACATCAAAAAAGTTTGTGCACCACTGCTCTAAAGTCTAACCATGAATCTGCATTATCAGGAGTTGAAACCAGGCTGACCGCTGCTTGGGATTTTTCCCAAGTTCTTGGGATTTTAGGGTGCACCTTGGGATTTGGGGATTTTTAAAAAAAATGTGCTAAATCTTGTGAAATTTACTGGGTAAAGGAAAATACTAGAAATAGTAGCTAAAAATTGCCGTTTCTCTATTTTTTCACATATTAAAAATTTATATCTGGACGATTCAAATTAAACATCATGTTAACATTCTAATTCGAGTCAGAATGATATAGGCCTAGTATAAGTTAGTGTTCTGTCACTCAGGGCCCCGACTAGCCTACTTAAGGTCTACAGGGCTTTTGGTGAAATTAATGTATCTAAGTACTTTTTATTTTTATTTTACTACACAAATTAAATGTGTATGCATTGACAGTGTTTTGTGTATTACAAATGTAACTAAACTGAAAATCCTACAATACTAAAGAGTACTAGGCTAGCTTAGTGATATGTGTGTATTATATATAAATGATGGCCTAACTAAGCAGCCTACTAAATGGTACTAGGCAAGCCACTGGTCGGATATAATAAATATTACAGTGAGTGAATATTTTATTCAGATGAAGAAATAAAAATACAGTGCTTTACGATGTAGTTGATGATAATTCTAATTATATATTTTTTGTGGTGTACAAAGAAAGCCTATCTTGTTTTTCTTTTGTATTTTTATATTTTTTATGCACTTTATATCAGTTATGATACAATTGTCAAATTTTTGTTAAAGCAAAATATAATTCAATAAAAAATTAAAGAATTCAAATATTTATATAACCTTGGGAATTCTGGGAAATTTTTGTTGGGTGTTCTTGGGATAATTAAAAATGTAGAGTGGTCACACTGGTTGCAACCCCGATTTCAGTGTCTTCACTCCGCTTATAAGGAAACGTTGTTACCAATTGATCCACGTCGACTGACTCTAGGTTTTGAGTAGACCCTGGTATGCCTAAGGCCGAGACGAACGTTTCAGTTTTAGTTTCATTTTATTTACAAATATATACAGAGTTTACATAGATTGATATAATTTCATTATATTATATACAATAATTATTATACATGCTGTATACAGTTGTAAATTACCTTCAGCGAACTTACACGCTTTACAGGCTGAGATGTACTAGTTATTAGATACCGTACTGTATAATTATAAAAATTTTGTAAATTTTTATAAACGAATTAAAAACTAAAGCGAACTTACAGACTAGTATATACTCTGCTGTATTTTGAACCTTTAAACACATAAATTTTTATAAATCCTACAAATTTATATAACAGACTTAAAAATTGAAGGGAACTTAATGACTAGGGCATATACATATATTTGAAGCTTAATACAAGGAATAATGAAACTAGTATGAATATGAGGCGAAAAGTAATAAAAGTTATGAGAAGGATAATGAAAATTTTAATGATGATAACAGTAATTAAGTAATAATAACTAATAAAGAAAGAAGTGACTTCAGTAACTGCAATTTGTTAACTTTTAATTGCTTTATAAAAGATGAGTGAGTAATGACTGATTTTAATTCATTTTTTTATAATTCCACTGTTAAATAAGTGTAAGAATTTCTACTGGTACTACATTGAAGAGGCTATAATTTGCCTTTGAGATATATTCACGCTCCGTATACTTTGTTCGATGCTCATAACTTAATTGATGGTCCATTATAGTTTCGATTATTATAGATGGGTCAAGCGGTTTTACAAGGGAACATCAGGGGGCACAGCTGTACTTCAAAGTGAAGAGGAAACTAAAAGTCTTACTTATCTTACACCGACTGAGGTGGGTATTTTAAGATTTTTTCAGTTTTGTGTCCGATTTTAGTGGTACTTTTTTAAAAGGCATTTTGACTATTAACTGAAATTTATAAGTTGCAATTATATACGGTATATACTGGTATGTATGTATATATATATATATATATATATATATATATATATATGTGCTGCGCCTTGATAGTGTTGTGATTAGCATCGTTGCCTACGCTACGAATTCAATTCCTGGCGAGAGCAGGCGGCGCGCAGCTTACCTAGCTGTTCATCCTTCCAGGAAAGAAAGGCTGGTAGGTAAATGGGTACCCTGGGTGGTCTAGTGGTTAAGATGTTGAACTGCTGATTGGAAGGTCGTGAGATCGAGTCCATAAGAACACTGTTTAATTTTTGGATTTCCTTGGCGGCTGTGGCTCGGTTTCCAGGTTAAGCTGTAGGTCTAAGGTGAGGCAAAAAGCTTGACCTTTGTCAGAATGAACAATTCGAGCTGGATCAAAATTTAAGTTACTAAGGTGTATGTATACATACTGTATATTATTTTTGTTTGCCATAAATTTACTTTTTATTAAGTTTATATTTTTATTTACTTTTGCTCGTCAATGCGAAGGAACAAAATTTTATATTTTATCTTTGCAAATCTTATGATACAAAGAAATAAAAAAATAAAATCTCGCAGTTTTCGAGGCAAAGAAAAAATCTCGTTCATTTTTTTTCTCTTTTTTCTCTTTTTTCTTAATGTTTTGATGTAAAACCAAAGATACCAATAAATAAAGATATAACATTTGCTTCTGCGAATCCGCCATATTTTGTATCCATAGAAACGGAATAGCTCTCTTAAATCACGGCAAAGAGAAGTCTATTATTCCATTTTAGCATTTGTCCAATTTTTCTTTCCTGCTATTCTGTATAATACTAAGCTATAAAATAATGTATTAAAGCGTATATATCTACGTTCCAGTCCTATAAACAGTTCTCCTTCAAAAGGGAACACGACACACCGATCCTAATTCAAGGCTCTTCGCGAGCGCTGAAATGCATGTCGATTGTCCGACGACGCAATTCTCTAGTGACCCCCGACTAGCGGAAGGAGCAATAGAAGACCCAAATCGCAGAAGGGAACAACTCTTCTCCGAAATTACGACCTCGTCCCTAAGGCTGGAGGGAGGAGTCGCAGGTCTATGAACAATTTTTTTCTTTGGAAGGTCAAAGACATAAAGTATGAGCTCCCACGAAAACTGGGTCTGCCCCCGATAACCCCCAAAACTTGAGAATCTTTTATCGTCATCCTTTTTCTACAAAGGGTATCATAGACAGAAACTGGCTGACTCGCGAATGACGCTGCTTCTTATTTTGTTGTACTTGTTAGGTTTATATTTTATTATATTTTAGCATTTGGATGTACAAATAAAATGGAAGCTTTTATTATAAAATAAACAAGTGGAAAGGTATTTCAAAATTATTAGTTTTCATATTTATGGGTATAAAATGTAATAGGGTTATTTTGTGAACAACGTTCTCACTATCACCATTATTACTATTATTATTATTATTATTGTACCGAGTTTATAATTTTATCATGTGGTTTATAAAGTTGGTTGAGAGATTTAACTACTCTGAGAACTTAGTACTGTAACGAAACAAATTCATTACAGTAAAAGTATCTTCAATACCGAACGAAAAGTATAGTATTTTATAAGAACAACTTAATTTCCTCTGAAACTTTTCCCCTTTCCGTTTGTCCAACTCCCCAAAGTTTCCAAATTAAAAGTCTGTAACTTCATTATTGACTTTGTACAGGCCATACGTCTAACTTTGAGCTCTGAAAACTACCAATACATCACTATAATGTCATGATTTCGAGCATCGTGCATAATAAAGTACTTCGTGTCGTTCGTAATATATCAGTGAAGGAGACTAATATACAGAAAATAATAATAGTAAAGCCTTACTGATTTATGTTGATTTTGTTACTTTTATCGCAACTGTTTGGTTTACTAAACACTAAATTGTAATGACCGTTTTTAGATAATAAGGAAAAAATTAAAGTCTGTGGAAGTAAATCGGGAAACAGTGTAATTGTGGGGTCGATTACTTACCAGTCAATGTCAGTTCCATTCTCGTCAGTGGTTAGAAATGAGAATGCTCGAAGGCAGAATTCTATATTTGAGGAGAGTTTATGAAAGGGTAAAAAGAGACTGTGACGAAACTGTTGTCTTCACAGGTAATTTTCTATGAAAAATCTAATCTTAAATGAGAGATTCTGCAGTGGGAATGGACTGGATCGATTTGAGAATTGCCTCCTTTCAGATTGCCACTCAAGGATTTCTCACTCTCGGCTGAAGAATGACAATGAAATACGTCATATGACACAAGAAATTAGTTCTTTCACGCACGCACATATACGCGTATATATATATGCAAAAATTACCCCACTGGGATTCGGTCTCAGCACTTCTTGAGTAGAACACGAGGGTGCTGGCAACTGCCCTACAGCAAGGTATGTAAGAACAGCAATTTGTTTACAGTGGAAAAGGCCAGCGTGACATATTAACTCTAATATACGCAGAGGGAGAGAGCGCCATTTTCGTTTAATTTAATTAATTTTATCATAGCCAGTGAAAACCTGAATGTATGCATATTCTAATTATCTGTTCAGACCTAAGCTCCGAGACAGCTTTCGAAATCCGTCTCTCTGATTGGTCGATTCTCTCTCCCTTCTTAACCGTTACTATTTCGTATTTGAACAGTAGTCATAATAAATTTTGTATTTTAACTGCATACATTACATTATTTTAATTAATAAACATAATCAACTTTAGGTAAAAGTTAGAACAACGCGTCCAGAGGTAATTTTTGTATTAGTTTTCCTGTACTCGAGCCAATGGCAGCATTTCATTCAGATATCTGGTATAACATTGGAGACTTATAGAGGAAATATCACCACGAGCACGCATGATTTTGTATATCCAAAATTACTTCAACCAGGATACGAACCCAGAGATTTGAAGGAAATGCTACCATTGGCTCAAGTGCAGTGGGATTAGCACGAAAACACTTCTGAACCCGAATGCAGTATGTGTCCCAGTCCATGCTAAATTTTACCTTGCCTCGTAACCCACATCAAGGGTAAATAAAAAGCATTTGACGCTTGATACATGTATTATTTTTTTACAGCAAATGTTAAGAATAAACATTTATTGACCGAAGACCTGCAGTATGTTGCCAAAGACACAAAAGGCAACGCAATTTTCAATATTCTGACGAAGTTGGTTTAACGTATGAGGGTTGTTGGTATACACCTTTCCTTTCATGAACCCCCAAAGAAAAAACAGAAGGTGACAAATCTGGTGATTGTGATGGCCACAGGTTTTTTTGAAATGATGCGCTCACCGAAGAATTCCCTCAACATTCCCATGGTTGTTTTAGCAGTGTTAGCCGTTGCTCCATGCTGCTGAAACTAGTAGTTTCGTTCATCGTCTTCAAGTAGCGCAGTAAACTGCCTCACCAACGCTTGGTATCTTTCTGCATTTAATGTTTCAGCGAAGAACAGAGGTTCAGTTAGAGATTAAGGCACAGATAGAAGGATAGAAACCGAAGGAGGGCTGTTTTGAAATTAAGGATTTGTGCCAGACTCTGTCAAAAGCTTTTGATATGTCTAGCGCACTAGTGCAATAGCAAAAGATTCACCGAAATCCCGAAAGGGGTGTGAAAAAACTATATAGAGTTATGGGTTGATTGCTATCAACTTGGCCATTCGATGAAAATTTCAGCCAGATTTATTGCCTAGAGTCGACGACAAAGACCCTATGTCTTTTCGTTAAAAAGTTGTGTTTGTGGAGGTCTTCAAACGACCTTGTTAAGTAGTTTTTTTTTGGGGGGGGGGGGGGGTTAAATTATTAAATTTATTTGTCTTGGGTATTTAGGACTGCCTACTGGTAAAAAAGGAAACTACTATACCTTCTTATTTTCTTGGATCTCGTTTCTGGTTGTAGGTCGGGCGGTTGCCTATCGCGCCTCTCTCTTGATGTAGGCGACAGGCTTACGCAACGCGTTTATTCGGTCTAATTAATACAGGCAATTCACTATGCGTAAATACATGAAGGGATAGGCCTATCCTTCTGTTTTATTAGTTTTATTAGTGTTTCACTCAGAACTAATAAATTAATAACTTATAAATAAATTAATAACTAATAAATTAATAATTTGTATTAATTTTATGAAATAAAGATCCCATACACGATACCATATTGTAGGCGTTTTTAGATCTGGGTTTGAATTAGGCCTTTTTGTGAACTGTAATGTAAAGTGTATGACAGGCATGTATAGTTTTTCCATAGGAGGATGACCAACTGTCAGAGAGATATGCAAAAAGATCGCTAGTAGATCGTCCCTTCCGGAACCCATACTGACGATCTGAAAGAAGATTGTGAGAAGAAAGGTGTTTAAGAATCTTCCGATTAAGGATAAATTCAAAAACTTTGGAAAGGCAAGAAATCAAAGCAATTGGAAGATAGATGCAGGGGTGAAAGCGGTCACCCTTCTTTGGGACAGGCTGAATGAAAGCGAACTTCCAGCAGGAAGGAAAAGTACCATGTGAGAGACAAAGATGAAAGAGTTTGCCTAGGCAGGGTGTCAGCACTGAAGCACAGTTCTTAAAAACAACAGGAGGAACACCATCAGGACCGTACGCTTTGCTAGAGTTGATCCCAGATAGGGCAGAAAGAACATCTTTGGAAGAGATTCTAATTTCAGACATAATAAAGTCGGCGGGAGTTGGAGATAGAGGAACCGCACCGGAATCGTACAGGGATGAGTTGGAAGCGAAAGTTTGAGCGAAGAGTTCAGTTTTGTCAGGAGATGAGACGGCAACTGAGCCGTCAGAATGGAAAAGAGGAGGGAAAGATGTAAAGTTGTTGAAGAGGTTCTTAGCTAGATGCCAGAAAGACCGAGAAGAATTAGAATTGGATACGTTTTCACATTTTTGTTGGATAAAGTAATTTTTGGCGAGTCAAAGAACAGATTTTGCACGATTCCACGGAGGAAGAGCATGATGAGAAAGGAAGGCATGGACAGTTGAAGTGAGGTGTCAAGGGTAGTACAGAGAAGGGAGGAAGGAATCCTATGAGCACGGTAATAGCTTTGTGTTTGAAGGTATGTACGACGGTACCAGAGGGGAGGGAAGACATATTTCGTCTGAACACTAGCCACCGGTGAAGAGCGAAAGGCCCGGTAGCCAGGCGGAGACCCTAATTATGAAGAGGGTCTAGGATTCGTAATCGAGAGACGGAAGCGGAGCCGTAGACGTCACAGCCATAGTCAATTCTCGATTGAACGAGAGCGGTGTACAGGCAGGACAGTGTACGCCTATCAGCGCCCCAAGACATATGGGAGAGATGGTCTAAAAGTGTAAGGGTACGCCGAGTAGAGTCTCAAGTTCCTCAAATGAGGTACTCAATTAAGACGGTAGTCAAAAGTGAGGCCTAAAATGTTAAATGTGTCCCTTACCGGAATGGGATTACCGGCTAAAAACAGCGAGAGAGGTGGGACAGAAGTAGTCCTACGTCTATGAAAAGACATACACACAGTCTTGGCTGGGGAAAGACGGAAACCACAGACATTGTCCCACTTTCTACGGCCTTAACTGCAAGCTGCACCTGTCTTGCAACCACTCGTAGAGAACTGCCTGCGCGTAAATGGCAAGATCATCTGCGTAGAGAGAACACTTTATGGAAGATGGTAAAAAATGGACAACCTAATTCATAACCAGAGAGAAACAGAGAACGCTGAGGACAGATCCCTGCGGGACTCCTTCCTCTTGTGTGGTTAAATCGGAGAGAGAGCTACCAACTCGAAATCGAAAAGTTCGGTTTCTTAAAAAATTAGTAATAAAAAGAGAGAGAGAGCAGCCCATAAAATCCATAGAATGGAGACACTGGAGAACATAATACCTCCACGTCGTGTCATAGGCTTTGTGGATGTCGAAAAAGACAGCCACAGTAATTTGTTTGCGAGAAAACGCGGTTTGGAGATCATGACTAAGGAGAAGTAGAGGGTTTAGGGCAGTGCTATTCAACCTTTTCTGGGGCCATCTACCCTTACTGAACAATTAAGAAAATTCATCTACCCCTCTCTTTCGAAACGAAATTTCTTTGTTTTTTATTAAAGCCTCAACTAGAAATATCATAAGCCACCTCTTATTATCATTGCTTAAATATTTTTAGCGCTTAATAGCCTCTCTAGGGAACAAAGGGTAGCAGACTCTTAACTTAGAATTACTTGTCGGGTAAATAATTGCACTCATAAAACCATAAATACAGTTTTATTAATTAATCGACAGAATGGAAATAAGCCAAAACTTTAAATAAAAGAAAACAGAACATTCTTTCAAGAAAAAAAAATTCTTTAACAAAAATAGGAAACTGCCATATTCACAGAATTAAAAGTTAAAAAATGGCTGGACATACATATAACATTCAACAATTATACGAGTTATATTTTATGAATTTATCCCACAAACCAAAAAAACAGGTAAATACACAAGAATCTTAGTGACTTGGTTGCTGCTGTACATTAGGGTGGATCACTTTCCACTTTTTTTTAAAAATTATAGCTGGTCAAAGTTTTTCCCATGATTTGGTTCAGTGGAAGTACACTGACACCATTTTTACTAAAATCGATCAATATTTAGGGGTCGTGCATCGACCTTGAAAATTTCAATTTTGGAAATTTGGCCAAATTGACAATTTTTTACTGAATAAAGATAAATCATCAAATGACCATATTTTCTGAATCCTCTCAGTGAAAGAAATCCTCTCAAATACTTACCAAGTTGATAGGACAAGTGGTTTAGAAGTTATACTCACCTTGAGATAGCATTAAAATTTAAAATATCGTATTTGTCCCCGTACCTCCATATGCTGTCTGCCATTGTCTGCTTTTTAGGATAAGATAAAACGAATAAGGAAAGATCAAATGTATTTTGTATTAAAACGGTTTACCGATATCACTAAAGGCACTTACTCCGGCGCCGGAAGGCGCGTCGTGTCATCAACCGAGACGTTGTCATACGTGAAGTCCTCGGGAACAGCGAGGCGGCACAGCTTCTTTGCCATCTCGTGCTTCACAGTGTCTTCCACTTTGTCACTGCAGAGGGCGAAAACGACGGTCTGAGGCCTCAGATACCACAAGTGCCGCCTGATCACTGCCAGTGAAGCCTCTGCAATCTCGCGATCCACAGCCCTGTACTGCAGAAGACGCTGGTACAACACAAGGTCATTCAGCGGGGCATCAGCTTCGACAGGAGCCGCCAGCCAGGCAGGTGCGTAGAGGAGTGCACCAGCTCGTCGTCGAACTCTAGCTGACCGCTGAACATCAGGAGCTTCGTGTAGTAGATGATCTGAAACGAATACGCACTGTGATGTATAAATACCGATACCACTCCATATAAGTTTGTTTAATGGTAAGTTATTTATCTTATTTTTTTCTGGTAGGGACTTCAAATGGCTGTTTGCAGAAGGCAATACAATATTTAACTTCTAATTCAAAATACCAACCTTGGCCATCCACCTCGCATGATGGTAGGCTCCTGGGCGCATGAAGTGTGTGCCACGACGTGGCTGGGCCCCGAGTACCAGGAGTGTAATCTCCGCCACTTCTCGGTAGTCTTCTCTGACAAGACCAGAAGCGGTGCCGAGGAACTTGACTGCCTCATCTCGGAGCTCCATCAGCCACGTCACCTCCGCCAAATGCTCGATCTCCAGCTCGCGATAAGTCGAGAGGTCGAGCTTGTCCCACCTGAAAGGGGAGTTATGAAAATATTGCATGAAAACGACTGAAGTTTCCCTTTTCGACTGCTATTAACATCATTAGTAGAAGGACGTTGATATCTCAATTGCTCTGAAGGCAAAAAATCATTGGAGAAAACAAATGCGCCTTAGACTTGAAATTCACCTTCTCCTCAGATACTGGAACAAAGGTTCAGTTGGTGCTGTGGTTCTTCCAAACGCGGTGATGACCACTGCCCCCACGATGAGCTCCATAACGTGATGGCGACAGCCCAGCTGGAAGAGCGGTTTACCAAGCATGTTCTCCAGCCGGACCACGGCACCCTGCACCCTCCCCGTATTGGAGGAAGTTGTGTCGAAGCACAGTCCAATCACGTTGTTCTCGCATCCCGAGTCTTTGAGAGCACGAAAGGTCGCCTGGGCCTGGGACAGACCGGTGCCGTCAGCAACAGTCGGAACGGCCAGCAATTTTCCTTCTGTGCATTGGGGAGCTCCGGAGATGAGAATCGCCTGGCGGTGCTCCAATGATCCAAGAGAGTCCTGAAACGTATGTCATACATGCCAATCCATTATCGTCCACTGGAATATGTCAATCCACTGTCGTCACTGGAACATGTTAATTCACTGTCGTCCACGGTGAGGGCAAAACTGACCTTGATTACTTTACCGTCCTAGTGGACGACAGCATGCCTCGGAGATACGAAGGATTTCTGCACAGCTGTCGACACTTCACAACGATGTGCCACTCTTCCACGGCGAGACGTGTCCTTCGAGATACTGAATTTGTCCAGGTCTTCGGGCGGATCGGCCGAACGTAGGACTGCCGCCACGACACTTGCCACCTATGTGCGAAATTGAAAGGAAATTGACAAGGATGCGTATGGTTTTTATGTGACAAAATAATCACTAAATTTTCCGTCGTTACGTCTATTATATCTTTGTCAAGGAAAGATCATTACTGATATATACACACCTGATTATTGGACATCCGGAAGCGATCAGCCACTTCAATAACAGCCGGTGCATTGAGGATGCGGTGAGGAAGGCTGATTGATACAGTTGATTCTCTCGGCTGTCGGTATGGTGGTTCTAGCTGTGATTCGGAGTTGCTCGATGATCTGCTTTCTATAGATTCATCGTCGCTCTCAGCTTCGGTTCCTAATTTCGTTTTTGAGGTGCCTGGCTCATCACGAGATTGTTGTCTTGAGAGTTGCCGTTTCTCTTGACAACGAACACTTTATCATTCCCACTCATTGTTGCCTGGCTCAGGCCCCGTTGATCCTCATAAAATTTAATATCTTCTTGTTTGTTGTTGTCTGAGAGCAGTCGACTTTTCTGTATCTCTTCAATAGCATCGGGAGCTCCGATGTCCCAGAGCTTCTTCAGATTTTCTGAAAACTTCTCCCTGCCTTTTCCCGCGTCACTGTCTCTCATCTTGCTCTTCTGCAGCGAGCGCCACTCTTCCCACAGTAACTCCAGTTTTCTTTCGCAGTTACGCCTCGTGATCGTCTTTATACGTGCCATGTTCCAAAATGCCAGAACATTGACCACCGTGTCTTTTACGGCGGCCTTCCTGTCAGTAGTTTCCTGCTTGGCATAGAAGAAGTACTGAAGAACTTGATGGGTGGTTGGCAATTTGGCACCACCGATCGAGGAAGATGGCTGACCAATTAAGAAGACGTCCTTGGCTGACCTTAGAGAAGGTGGTGCTGTTGTTGCTGCTTTCTCTTTTCCAGAATAAGTAACTTTCAGAGTCTTCCCACTCCTGGTTGTTAACAGTTTATCCATTGTACTAAAGTCTAGACTTATCAAACAAGAATCAATTGACACAGTTGATCTGTAAAAAGCAAACTGTGATTAGTAAAAATATTGGTCATAGACATAGCGTGTGTGTGTAATTGGGATTTTAGGATGCGCCAGCTACTGATGCTATGATTACGTCCATAACGGGGGACAAATACGGTATTTTAAATTTTAATGTTATTTCTAGGTGAGTGTAACTTCTAAACCACTTGTCCGATCAACTTGGTAAGTATCTGAGAGGATTTCTTTCACTGAGAGGATTCAGAAAATATGGTCATTTGATGATTTATCTTTATTCAGTAAAAAATTGTCAATTTGGCCAAATTTCCAAAATTGAAATTTTCAAGGTCGATGCGCGACCCCTAAATATTGATCGATTTTGGTAAAAATGGTGTCAGTGTACTTCCACTGAACCAAATCATGGGAATAACTTTGACCAGCTATAATTTTTTAAAAAAAGTGAAAAGTTATCCACCCTACTGTACATGGCCTGCGATCATTTCGTAGCGCGGCGTTATCCTTGACTCCAGGGCTCCTCGCATCAAGGGATCGATATCCAGGGTTGAGTTTCTCTGCTTCGACTTGATTACAGTGAGAAAAGAGAACCCCTGCTCACACTAATGAGTCGTTGCCATTCGAATGAGAATGGATATAGCCATTTCACTTAACCTCTGGTACTCAGGAATTTGAAGGAGGGAAACCCCAAAATCACCGTAATATTCACAATTCCTGAATTTAATTTTTTGCACAAAATCCGTCTTCAGGTCAATCAAATCCGCGTTCAACTGCCCAACATCAACTTGATCTTCAGTAAACGACTGAACAATCCATAGGTGAGAGTTCAAAGACACGGTTTCTCTCTGGGAAATATGCCTCGAGGTTCTCTCCAAGCAAATTTTAATGATCCATGATCAGGGCAGACATCCTCTGCTCTAATGATTCCTCCACAATCCCTTATGAATTCATCAAAGGTTGCGAATTCTGAAAAATCCTTCTTTTCTACCTTGGACTTCCAAAGCCGCAGCTTCAGCTTCAGGCCATTCATTTTTCCCATTACTCCAAAACTATCTCCACCTTTAACTTGAAGGCTTAAGTTTAATTTGTTTAAATGCTCAAAACCCGAAGCCATATAAGACAGCCTTGCCAGCCAGAACACAACTCTTCTCTTGATGCAAATACGCGGTTTAAAACCTTTCCACGAGACAGCCATCGCTCTTCGCTATGAAATAGTAGTTCAGTGAACTCAGCCGCCATATCTTTGCACAGTTCGCTAAACATCCTACGTTTTTTCGCGTGAGATCGAATAGAATTCACCATTTTCACCACATCATCAAGAAGCTCCTCGAATGCATTCTTTTGGCTACGATTTCCAGCTCCACTCAGTCGTTTTGCCACAAGTACCTCACGATGAATAGCACAGTGAATCGAAACACAATCCGAAGAAAGTAAGTGTATCTTTCTGACTACTCTATTCATTGAGTGAGTAGTGGTTACAGATTTGCACTTCTTCCAGTCGTTTCTCTTCCTTCGTTAAATCATCCAGCTTCTTAAATAGCACCTTATGGCAGGAGAGGTAGTGATCCACGATCGTTTTTGCTTCCACACCTGGGAAACGGCAGTACACAATGAGCTGTGCATTAGGACGGGTCGAAAAATTAAATTTGTGAATTTCCATGCCTGTGTCCACGAAATTTGTAGATGCACTATAAATGCTCAACAATGATTAAAACAACTAAATTAATCGAGTTTTAGATGTTCCGCAAGTCCTCTGAAGATTGCAAGTAAAACGTAAAACATTACAAAAAACTTTAAAACTTTTAAAACTTTATTTAAATACATAAACTTTATTAATTATTTGGCAATTATGATTTTTTATTAAGATTTTCTTGTATTTTTTGTATTCTTGTTGCTATTAAGTTTTTTCTTGACTGTGTTTCGTCCAGAATATGTATAATTTATATATACAATTTTTCTTTTCGGAATTGATTATTTGAATAGTTAAATACGCGTTGTTACACTAATAGAGTGACTTTCCCAAATTATCCGAAATGGCTGAGGCCGTAAAAGTGAAAGCAACTGTTGAAAAAATCATGAGTCCAGCTGTTTCCTTTTTTGGGAAAGCTGAGCTCAATGGCAATCAACTTCCCCTATATGAAGACGTTTTAAAAGAATATTTACCAACAAGATATCTCTTACTTATAGCTAGTGAGGGGAAAAAAGAGCCAAATGCTAATGATGTGGCAAGAATAGTTGCATCAAAGGTAAAAGAGATCTGGAAAAGTGCATCAATTCCAACAATATCAGAACAGCAAATACTAGCCAGAGTAAAGGATTGTCACGAAAAATCTAAAAATATGATGAAGACTGGTAGAAAAAGGAAAGATTTTGGATCTAAACTGAACGCGTTCAAATCCAAACATCAAAGGCTTTTTGATATTGCTGCCTGCAAATGCCATGATCTCTTTTCTTGCACTTGTGAAAAAGAGCTAAAAGTTCCTGCCATGGAACGTTCTTTCCTAATTGACCAAAGAGGTGCACGAAAAATGGCAATAGGCAGTATTGATTTAAAGACAACGAAGAAACTGCAGATAAGATCTGAGTGTAAAGAACAAGAAAGAGCACGATTTTCTAAAAATATTGAAGATGGAGATATCAATAACCCATCCACTTCCAGGGAAGAGCCAATGGACTGGGATAACTTTCATACAATTCCTGATTCTGACACATCAACAGATACAGATAGAGAGCGTGATGATGATGATCACATTGAGGAAGGTATAAATAAATCAGGTGAAGCACATAAGCTCACTCGCAAATTGCCTTCATTAGCAAAAACTTGTGACCGATTCGGAATATCAGACAGAGCTGGTGCAGCCGTTGCCTCTGCTGTTCTGGAAGATTTTGGTCTCATTACCTCTGAAGATTATCACAATGTTGTGGATAAGAATGAGGTGAGACGGCAGAGAAAGAAGATCAGAGAGGAGTTGAGTAAATCAAGTGAAGAAAGTATAGAAACATTGTATTTTGATGGAAGAAAGGACTTAACTAAAGCAAATATCTGTAAGGATGGGAGATAGTACAGTACAACAATTACTGAGGAACACATCACGCTTTTAGCTGAACCAGAATCAAAATATCTTGGGCACTTCACTCCTGTGACTGGAAATTCAACTAACATTTGTAAGGGAGTGATAAAGTTTCTTAACAGTAACAATATTAAGGTAGACAATCTGAAGGTCATTGGATGTGATGGAACCAATGTAAACACTGGCATACATAATGGAGTTATCAGGAAACTAGAGGTATACGACAATACTCCTTTTCATTGGTTCGTATGTTTGCTGCATACCAATGAGCTACCTCTCCGCCATTTGTTTAATTATTTGGATGGTAAAACCAAAGGACCAAAAGCCCTTGCTGGAAAAGTTGGCAAAAGCCTTACTGCGTGCGAAAAGATGCCAGTTGTCAAGTTGAAGCAATCAAATCAAGCAATATGCCTTCTATTCCGGGGGATCTCGATCTAAGCCAAGATCAAAAGTATCTCATGGAAATTTGTAATGCAGTCATAGAAGGCCAATGTTCCCAAAACCTTGAAAACCGCAACTCAGGTTCTTTGAACCATGCCAGATGGCTTACGACAGCCAACAGGATAGTTAGACTTTATGTTACGACCAAAAAGCCGCCAGAAAACGTGAAAACTCTGACCGAATTCATTGTTCGCGTTTATGCCCTAACGTGGTTTAATATAAAGCGAAATTCTTACTATTACCAAGGACCAAGGCACCTCTGGTTTATGATATCTAGTTCAAGATACCTATCTGATGAGCATAAGGCAGTCATTGATCCTGTTATTGACAGAGGGGCATATTTTGCTCACCCAGAAACTTTATTGGTCTCGATGTTATTTAATGAAAGGCAAGTGATGAGAGAGTTAGCTTTCCGGCGCATTCTCTTAGCCAGAGAAAGTGTGTCCTCGGGCATTAGAGAATTTAGACGGCCTAAAATTAATTTCTTGGCAAGAGATTACACAGATTTAATTCGATTTGGAGACTTCCCAAGACATGAACCACCTCTGACAAAAAGCTTGACAAACACCCAGTTAGAGCTTATCGTAAGGGGTGATGAAACTAACCCTCTATTGAAAAAGTACCTATGTCATTCACAAGCTGTGGAAAGACATGTCAAACTTGTAACAGAAGCGTCAGCTTCTGTCTGTGACCAGAAAAATAGAGATGGTTTTATAAAGGCAAGAATTGCTTCAAGATCAAACATTTGAGTCAAAATGGGAATACAAATGTCAATAAACTACCTGTAAAAGCTAATGGAAGGGAGGTTGGGCTGGGCATAGTGTGGAATTCGGACTTCAGGCACCTCCTCGTGGTGAATTCTGGGTGATTTGCCTCGTAAACTATCATGGGAAGTCAGCAAAGAGCTGTAGTTTATTATACGAAGTATCGGAAAAAATCACCAAAACTTTAAGTGACTTGTGGAACCTCAAAATATTTATATAAAAGCTTGAAACTTTGTCATGATACTTCCTATGTAGGTACACAAACTTTCGTAATACAGGGTAAATTAAACTTTAAAAGAAAAAATTTCAAGCAAAAACGACCTGGCCTACTATGCATCCCCTCCCACATCTGTTGTTTCATCGAGTTGGATGACGAATGAGGATGCTTGCCGCAACTTATGAAGACGTTGATTCTTCAAATCTTCAGCTATACTCGTGCATCGCCGACGAGTCGTGGTGTCTGACAGGGGAATCTTTTTGACCTTCTCCACCGCCTTCTTTCCTCCATGAATAAGGTCTGCAGCTATTTCCAGACATGGCAGTACCCAGGGGTGCAGTGCTGCCGGAGCGTGCCGGAGCGCCGCTCCGGCACCTCTGCAAGAGGAAGTTTGGAGGAATTACCATAACAAGCAACAAAAAAATTGTCTCCATTAATTATCAACAGTTTCTTACTAGTCTTGTGAACAATTTGCAGCACCGTATGTTCACGACAACATCCATGAAAGGTTCTCAAACTTCTGAACCTCAAAGTATGTATAAATCACTGCTAAATGAAATGTATGTCCTTGAAAAAGACTACTGGCCTGATGAAATACCACCTAATTACGGAGAAGCTGAAATCTCATCTCTCTGTAAGAGGTTTAAGCTTTCTTCTTACTCTGTACTAAATGCCTTTAGAGACTATGTGGAAGATCATGGGCGCCGCATCCCCCAAGATTTACACCCATTACTGAGCTGTTCACAAGTTATTCCTATTAGTACTGCTGAGTGTGAGAGGGGATTCAGTCACATGAACTTGATAATAACAACAACACGCTCAAGAATTCTCATAAATCATGTATCAGCGCTTATGTTTGTTAAACTACATGGACCTCCTCTAGTTCAGTGGAATCCTGAGCCATATGCCATATCATGGCTGCGGTACCACAGATCGGCAGATGACACCAGGACAAGAGTTGCTTCAGACCCCCGAAAACATATCACGCCTGACCCTTTGTGGAAATTATTGTGAAACTTCCCACTGGTGGTATTTGGTAAGCACTAAGTAGTTTTAACTTCTTAAATTGATAAAATACATGATTGCTCTTTTTTCTTTATTTGCTTGATAATTATATTTATTTTGTGATAATTAGTGAGTGCAAACACGAAATACTTAGTCATCGTGTGGCATATATAGAAACAGGATAGGAAATGGCAGGCTTTTGTCAGGCCCACCAGAGCTCCGGCACCTATAAAATTGGCACTGCACCCCTGGCAGTACCACTCTTTCCAGCTCAATGTATGGTTGTTTCGTTTAAGAAGTACATGTGCCATCTTCAACGAAGCCAGAACAAGTAGTTTATTGTCTCCGTGTTACACTTGCTTCTCAAAAGAGAATTGTTGCTTCCATTCAGAAGACAAACTTTCTTCGAAGAATTGCTTTGATTTGTTCTGATGTTCTGGGTGCTTTGACTTCAGGTGAAGGACAAGTTTTGACGGAACAACATTGGCGTTGCTGTACACGGTAGGACAGAAAAGACAGTTCGCTGATGGATAAAGATTCAAACTCTCCTCCTTCGAACGAAAAAACCCAAACCTGATGTGGTCCTCATTCCATTTTCGCTGTTTCTGTTTCGATGGCTGAGGTCTTATCTTTCGTTTTACCGCTCCAGTCGTAGAAGGCCTATTAGATTTTTCTTCTTCTTCACTGCTGTGTTCAGACTGCTCTTCGACTGGCTTCTCTTCTCCAACGATGACTTCTTCACTTTCGGTGGCAGATTTTTTGAAGTACTTATACAAAGACATCATGAGGGCAAAAACTGAAAAGTAAATATAAAATTATAAATCAAATAGCACAATACATATAACAATGGACAATGCAATACACAGTAAAATAGAGATAAACAAAGCTATACGAATAAATGGTCAAATTCTAAGGACGTTTAATAGTATGCACTAACATGTAATGTTTTTCTGTAAAATTAAATGGTTTTGTATAAAGCAGTGTTTGCAATTCTGCTGATCTCATCCACCTCCTCATCCACCCCACGTAAGCTATCCACTCCAAAATAAATTTCAGCCACCCAAGGTGGACTGTCCACCCAGGTTCAGTAGCACTGGTCTAAGGTACTGCATAGTTGACGGATACCAGACTGAGATGGGGGAAGGTGTCTTCGCCACTCTAAGATAAAGGACAGTCGGGAAGCGAAAATCTTTTCCATTAACTTGCAAATACAGCTGGTCAAGGTTATTGGGCCAAAGTTTTGAGGAAGGGAGGCGTCCTTGTCAGGCTTCGGGATAGGAATAACTATGGCCTCACACCATCGAGAGGAAAACACACCCTCAATTCAAACACTGTTAAAAACAGTAAGTAAAAAATATAGATCCGAAACATGCATAGACTGCAGCATTTTGTAATGGATACCATCCGGGCCAGGCGCTGAGTTTCTCCGGAGGAAAAGGGCAGATTTAAGTTCGCGCATCGTCATCAATTGATTATAAGGTTCATTGTTCGGGCGGTCGAAATGGAGATCCTCTCTCTCCTTTACATCTTTCCGTAAAGGGAAAGTCGGAGAATATCCGGTGACACTTGATGCTGCGGCAAACGAAGTAGCCAGAGTATTCGCCACTTCTTTTGAGTTAAAAATGTTCCTGCAATCAACATGGAGGACTTGGGGACGAGAGAGAGTGAACGTTCGGGAGATGCGGCAGTCCCAGCTCCAGACCGTGGCAATCGGGGTCGAAGATGTGATCTCTGAGATGTATTTTTGCCAGGAGTCCCTCCAGGTTTGCTTAAGGACTCGCCGAGCCACTGCCCAAGGTCTTTGCCTAGCAATGCGGTTATCTGGAGATTTTTCGCGGTAAAACCGACGATTAGCAGATTAGCAGTCTTCTTATTCCGAACAGCCTCGGCACACTTCTAAGACCCCCAAAGGACGCGGGTAAAATGAGAAGAACATTGTCTACTGGGAATTGTCTTCTCATCCGCATTCAAAATTCTCGCACCCAGGAAATCTAAACATCCGTCCACCGATGAAAAATCGTGGGCTGTACTACTATTAAAATCACCTAAAAGTAAGAAAGGGCTAGGGAGCTGATCAACAACTGCCACTAGCTCCTCACGAGAGACGGGGGCGTGTGGAGGGAGGTAAACGGAAAATACGGTGTACTGCCGAGACAAAGAAAGCCAGACAGCAACACCTGTAATGTACGAGGGCCACTCAATATATTTTGCCCCACTTTTTTTTTTCCAAGTTTCCTTGTAGGTTCCAGAAATTTTGTACACAAGTAGTTACATACCTTTTTAACAAATTTTTATTTTCCCACATAGTCTCCATCCCTTTCTACGACTTTCCTCCACCTCGAAACAAGGGCCTTTATTCCTTGCTGGTAAAAGTCCGCTGGGTTCCGCTGGAGCCACCTCTTAACCTACTCAACCTCATCGTCACTCTGAAACTTTCTTCCACGACTAGCATCCTTCATTGGGCCAAACAAATGGAAGTCTGAAGGTGCCAAATCATCCGGGCTGTATGGAGGGTGGGGTAACACAGTCAACAGTCAAGCGCATTTTTGTGATGGTCTCTCTTGTTTGCAAACTGTTTTGTGGTCGTGCGTTATGGTGCAAAAGAAGGACGTATTCCAGGTTTCTCTCCGGTCGAACTCACTTTATACGTCTCTGGAGTCTCTGTACGGCAGCAATATATGCCTCCGAGTTGACTGTTTGTCCTTTCTTCATAATGTCCACCAGAATTACCCCTTTCATGTCCCAGAAGATGGTGGCCATAACCTTTCCTGCAGAGAGCCATTTTGAACTTTTTCTTGCGTGGGGAGTCTGCGTGATGCCACTGCATGGATTGGCGTTTTGTTTCAGGTTCAAAGTGGTGTACCCAAGTCTCATCCCCAGTCACAATTCGTGAAAGGAAGTCATCCCCTTCTGTCTCGTATCGAACCAACGACTCGGAAGCAATTTCTTTTCTTTGGGCTTTGTAATCTTCAGTCAGTTCGCGAGGAACAAACCGTATTCACACTTCCTTCACTAATTCCTAGCTCTAGTGATAGCTCCTTGTATGTGACGCGCCGATTTGATCGAATGATGCTGTTAGCAAGTTGCACCGCTGAGGGGCTCATCATCGAGGCTGGCTCTCCCTCTCCCCGATGATCTCGCACGTTTAGACCAGCGTCCAACTGTGCTTCGATCAACAACAGCATCTCCGTAAACGTTTTGTAAACTGTTGTGAATATTTCCAACTGTTTCCTTCTCTGCGGTTAAGAACTTGATAACAGCTCTCTGTTTACGACACACATCACTGTCAGACGCCATTTTCGAAAGTGCGTTAACCATCGGTTTTATACAAGGTCGTTTAAAAGCGGGTTTATACAAGGAGGGGAGGTTCAAACTGGAAAAATCCGGTCATGTGAACCGCAGAAAGTTCAAACTTACTGCCCAAAAGTCATTTCAGCCACATGGCCTATTATTTAGCTATGTAAAAAGCGTGGGGAAAATATATTGAGCGCACCTAGTAGATCGAAGTACGAGTGGGCGACAAGGGACTGATCTATGTACAAGGATGGCTGAACCACTTCGAGGAACTTGAGCGGGCAGGGGGTTTGTAAAGGAGATGTAGGCAGTAAGAGAAGTCATAGATCGAGAACCCAAAATTGTTTCTTGGAGACAAACACAAGCAGGTTGGTACGTTTGTAAAAGGAGGGAAAGACCTTCAATGTTGGCAAAAATGCCGCGACAGTTCCAGTGAAGGATGGAACTAAAATTTGTCATTATAATGGATATTTAAAAGAAAAAGTGTAAAAGGGTAAAAGTTAAGAATTTTAAAGTTAGAAGTGTAAAAGAGAAAAGTATAAAAGATAAGAGAAATGTAAAAGATAAAAGAGAAAAATGTGAAGGATAAAAGTTAAATACGAATAGGTAAAAGTAAAAGTTAGATACGAAGAGGTAAACTTTAATATGAAGGGAAATAATTAAAAGTAAAATATAAAAAGGTAAAAGTTAAAGAACTACCGACCAGAAACAATGGAGCAGATACGGCGCTTCTCCTGCAAGTCCGGGTCTGACCCAACCTGTTCAGGCTGAGACCGCAGGCGGGGATCAGACGGGCGAGCAGGGAGAGAGGAGGTAACAGGAACCTGGATGCAGGACTTCCTAAAGCGACTGCGGCGCACTGCGCACTCCTAAAGGAGCAGGGACAGAGGCATTGTCGGAACAAGGAGAGGGGGAGCCAGAATGAACGGTTGACGGAGAGCAAAAATATGTTGGGGGGATGGGGGCAAAGGGAGGTCTAACAAGAAGCGAGAACGGACGGGTAAGGTTGACGGGAGGGAGTCCAACACCGTCAGTTAGCTCTCCAACTGGCGAAAGTTCGGAGGGCGAGAAACAGGAACAGACGACTTTGGTAAGAGACTGACGAGGCCCACCTGCGAAGAGGGAAGTAGCATGACCGCAAAATGTTAGAGTGAAATGCAATGGCAAATATTGACCAATGTTGCAAAGGGGGGAGGGGGAAATGTTGCAATGGGTTATGCAACAAGGGGGAGGGGTTAGCCCCCAAGCCGCAATGAAAGGGAACCTCTTTGTGGGAGAAGTTGGGACGGCCTCACCCCCCCAAAGGAGCATACCTATTACCTAACCTAAGAGACAAAGGAGGAGAGATATAATTAAATATATTGAAAATAAATATAAATCAAAATACTTTATGTTCTACTGCGCAAAACACTAAACTCGCACGTAATCGAGTCTACAGTCACATCATTATTGCTTTGCACTACGGGGTAAATACGGCTTAACATTATTTCACCGCTCAAATTATAGGGATACCTATACTCGATGTAAATGGCCTTCATATCGTTCAGTACTATTTTTGTGCGCACTTTACATTCGGTTGGTAAGTTATCTTTAAACATAGCTAGAATACAATCAAAAGCACGCATATAGAGGGCATCGTTAGCCATCACGTCATTATTAAATACAAGTTTATAAGCACTCCTTTCCAATCGAGGGTTTTTTCTTACCGTCCCGAGCTTTTCAATCGTGAACTCTTCTTCACTCTGCATGGCGGCAATTGAAATAATCTTCCAAGTCGTAACGACAGCTACTCATTATAAAGAGATACAACTCTTCAGGGTGAACAGTGTAGGTGAGCTCTGTCCTGTACCGCTCAAGTCCTTTGTACCAAAGTTCGGGATATTTCGAAGAGTCTAAATCTTTTAAATAAGCATCCAGCTCTAGACCATTCTCGCCTTGTTAAATAAATAACTACGTTTACCAGAGTTTGCTTACCTGCAAATCGTTTCAAGTACAGAGATAATGGTACCGGTTTCACGCCTGAACACGCGCAATGACATCGTCACAGACACATCGTACGCGGCATTGAAAATGATTCTCAAAAGAAGTTCCATCGTATTCGAGGAGTGCACGTCCAGTCGGTTCAAGCTCGAGATGACTATGAGCCACGGATGGGCGGATCGGCTCGACGGGATAAACGAATCACACTATAAGCTTATAAAACGTGTACGGCGTTGTTCCAACGTAAATACTTGCATCCCATTATACTGGGTAGGTATTTTGAGAAATTTTCCGATACATGAAGCAATACCAGTTTTAATGTTTTATCACTCCCACTCCCCAGAATACACACCAGACATTTTTGCTTTGGGGGAATGTCACGTACTAAACACATTTTATTCACAATCCGTTGACTACTTGAGAAAAACATGTGACCGTATTTATCCTTTTTGTTTAACAGTCGATCCTCGTCTCTAAATTCTATCAAAAACTCTATCAGCGTTAATATGTTTAAGAACCGTCTAGATAGCATTTAAAAAATATTAACGTTTTTTAAAATAAAAAAAAATTAGCAACAGATGCTCTGGGGGTGGTGGTCGAGGATGAGTCTGTTGACGATAATGCCAGCTTGTGACATGCCAGCTTGTGATGCCAGCAATGAAATTATTATTAAAAAAAAAATTAGACTAACACGAACGTAGATGTAGCTCGTAGCGTAAACTAACCCACTTTTTGTTTTACTTTACCTACTTTTTTTTACTTAGCCTCTCCTTACTTGCATGTCTGTAGTTTGCATGGTATAACAGTGAGTTAAGACTGTGTTTGCATGGTTTGTAAGCGTTCTTATTTTACTTCTTTTCATCTTTCACCCCTTTCCTATTCTCTTCGACTATTTTTCCGACTTGTCGGCAGTGGCCGGCGGATGATGATGGGGAGTCTTTCTTTCTCTTTTTGTGAATGAATTTTAACCCAAGAATGATAGCTTTTGCTACTTACTTAACCACTTATTCTCCTCTTTTAACCACCTCCTCTTTCCTTTCTCTCGGGCTAACCTTAGAGTGGATCTTAGGGTCTTTGCTAGCCTTAGCATCTGTAGATCTGTAGATCATCACAGACAGTCTGACTTACGAGTAAATGTGGAATAACCTCTTTGGTTTCAGCGTTCGTGTATGTTTCTATATCCTAGTACACGGTTATACAAGGGCTATTTTTAGGCTTAGCATCTTTCATATAACATACATGCTCCATTCCATTCGCCTTATATTTTTCATGACATGTAGAACAGTGAATTTCATCGCATTTATGTACAAAATTACCCCAATTATCCATCATATGAAACATGCCACATACACAGATTCTCATTTCCCTGCAAGTGCCAATTGATTTATGGAGCTCAAAGCATTTATTATTGAAAAATGTACGTCTACACACATTACATTCCCTCTTCTCGGTTTCAACTACACGACTTTCACATTTGGGGCTTTTACACTGCTCACATACCATGTAGCACTCCTTACAATGTTTCACTATATCATCCGCAAACTCGAGACATCCCTTACACAGATCATGGTGCCTCCCATATTTTCGACTTTTATCATAACTAGCGTAGAGAGTCCTTACATTACGGATGAAAAGAGATGATGTTCCTGACAATCCTAAAATAAATAGAGGTCTTGTACGATCTCTCACACAGCTTTCAAAAACACACAGTCCTACGACGATCATCCATTCCAAATACAACTATACAAACATTCATTTCCTGCTCGCCCCTTCGCAGCAATTCAGGACCCATATTACACTCAAACTCAAGCTTACAATCTGAAGCCAGTTCACGGGCACGCTGCACAACCGCAGGTAGCTAGATATTATACGCGATTGTATTTAGTACAGTGAACATATGAGCTAAGACTACTGCTATAAAGCCGCAACCACGATCGACGTTTATATGCTTTCTGTAAATAGCCTGAGAATTGAAATTAGAGTATAAGGTGTGGCACTATGACCCGCAACCAGGAATACTCTGTGAATATCTACCATGAAGTTGTCCATATTGAAGGCTGTACTACTTTGAGAGGCCTTCACGTTCGTCGCGGTTCTGAAGGGCAAACTCCACAGTACGTTCAACTACGCGTCGCAGTCCAACGTCGTTGCTATACATGGATCCAGGGTCAACCCTGGTAGCGGTGCGCACCAACTAGAATGTTATACCTTCCTCCACAGCACGAGAAGCTGTTGTTGGTGTGGAGGAAGTACCCGGAATTGAGCAGGAATAAGGGGTATATTTGAGGAAGGTACTATTGTGTGGGATGTGTCGTAAGATGTAGAGGGTTGGGGCTCTATTACTTGGAGCCTAACAACGGGTGCAATCTTGGCACGCTTTATACCTGACGTGGAGGGTTCTTCATCATGCTTCCGCTTTGAATTGCCGGTGTTACAGGTATCGCTGGTGAGGGTTCGTCAGCGGGCAGAGTCTGTAGCTACACGGTCATCGGGGTCATCTGTAACATCGATGATGGGGGGCTGTACATCGTCGTCATTCACGTTTCTGTGGAAGAAGAAAAACAAGAATATAAGGAGCAGCACTTAAATTTTGTTATACTTTGTAAATGACCCACTTAGGGGTGTGATGTGTTAGAGATGGAGTCTGTAGAAAAATTCAGGTTCAGAAGCCCCTCCACATGTATTATATCTGGCCCTACAGGATGTGGTAAAACTGTGTTTATGCTTAAAATCATTAAAGATAAGGGGGAGAGATTCTCAAAATTTGTGTATAAAGTAATATGGTGCTATTCGACGTATCAATCAGTGTTCAACAAGTACCAAGATGATATTTTGTTCCACAAAGGTGTATTTGACGTTAATTCGTTAAAGGGAAATGAACATACAGTCGTTGTAATTGACAATCTCATGTTGGAAATGGATAAAACGTTTGCCGAGACATTTACCGTGTTTTCCCACCATCTTAACATAAGCGTATTCTTCATCAGAATCTATTTTTCAAAAATAGATACATGCGCGATGTGTCGTTAAATACACAATATCTAGTCTTATTCGCGGAACGTAGAGATGTGTCAAAAATTTGGGTATTAGCCAATCAAATGTTCCCAAATCAGCGTAAGGAGTTTTTGGAGGTTTATAAAGAAGCCAAAAGTCAGCGTTACGGATATTTGCTTTGTGACCTTCACCCGCGAAACACGTTTAGGGTGCTTCTAAGAACGAATATATTCCCAAACGAGCCTGAAACGGTGTATATTCCAGAATGACAAATAGGTTGAAGAAATATCGTGAGTTAATAAAAATCTATCAACGATTGCCACGGGCACTGCATCAGATGTTTGTAAAAATATCGACTCGGACTTTTTAAAATTCATCTGTGAAATCTGTCTTAATGTTATAAAATGTAATGTACCAATGAAACCCCATCAGAAGGCGTGCTTACGTCGTTACAAGAACATAATACGTGCGCTCGCTCGTAAAAGTCAAACTGTCGGGAAGAAAAAGCGAATTATTGTACAAAGAGGGGGATCATTCCTCCCCATCTTATTTTCACTTTTGGGACCTTTACTGACTAGATTAATATAATGAAAAAGTGGTAGTGATTCCGCACGAGGTGTATGCTTCATTGCAAAGTTCAAAGATTCCAGACACAGTTCTAGAACCCGGTAAAAGTAGGCTAGACTAAATAGTGAAAAGTCACCTGATGAGAAAAGGATCTTATACCAAGAGGCTTTGCAGAAATTTCTTCATGACTACGAAGGTTATAAGAATCCGACAGAGCTCCCCATGGTTATGAGGCACAGCGCTAGCAACGCTCAGCATGGCAACATAGGACCTGGGCCCGACGTTAGAGATGACGACTAGCCAAAGAATAACGGAACGCAGCACATCGAGCATGTGTTAAAAATCAGTCTCCCACACACATTGAGGAATAAAGGATTACGTCTTTATAATCTATTCAGCGAGGACCCATCATACAATGGACCGATACAGGCGAGGTCATTGTTGAAGGAACAAGGGTACAGGGATCAAATATCGTCGACTTTGTCCATGATCTGGTGAGAAAGTGGGACAGGCCATCACCAACAGGATGGAAGCATATTAAGGCAAGGCTGCAACAAATAAATGTCCCCAAAACATTGATAGGAAGTCTGAATAGGTTAAAAGACTTGGATCAAGTCTCGCATGTGTCACAACTGAGTACGCCATCACCCCCAAGAGTAGCATCTCTGAAGAGGAGAACAAACGCCCAACCTTATCCACGTGTCTCTAAAATACGCAAATAGCTAATATACTAAGAAAACGTTATTATGACATTTCTCACCCCGCCTCCTATAGCGGCGTTAATAGACTGTACAGAAGTGTTTACAATGAAGGAGTAGGGAAAAAAGATGTTGAGAGATTTTTGCGGGAGCAGGATGCTTGCAGGATGCTTATACACTTCATAAGCCGGTGAGAAAAAGGTTTAAAACGGCCAAGACAACAGCGGCTTCGATTGACTCTATTTGGCAAACGGATTTAACAGACATACAAAGATATTCAGTGTATAACGACGGATACCGCTACATCCTTTTCATAATAGATGTATTCTCTAGATATCTGTGGCTAATTTCTATGAAAAATAAACCGCCTGAAACAGTTGCTAAAGCTACCAAAACGTTGATGTTGAAAGAAGACAGGGTTCCTGGCTATTTTTGTACGGATATGGTGAAAGAACTTATAGGCCTTGCTTTTCAGAACATGCTGACAGAGTTCAATATCAGTTACTACACTAGCAGTTCTATACATAAGGCCTCTTTAGCTGAAAGAGTTCAACGTAACATAAAGGAACGCATGCATCGCTATTTTACCCATAAAAACACATACAGATATATAAACATTCTGGGATCATTGGCCTCGTCATACAACCGTTCACATCACCGTACGATTGGCACAACACCTAATGAAGTTTTAGAAAGAGGTACGCGCACAGATGTGAGAAGAGATGGAGCACCGACACCACACTCTACACATTTCAAAATCAATTATGGCAGGCTATCACGTTCGGGAAATAAATTCGCGAAGGGATTTGAGCAAGGATGGACACGTGAGATTTTTAAAGTTAGTGCTATGAGACCTAAAGGCGAGATAATGATGTATTACGTTGAAGATTTGAATGGGGAAGAAATCGCAGGAGGCTTTTACCGCGAGGGGTTGCAGAAAGTGACATTTAATTTAGGAAAAAATGTGTTTAAAATTGAAAAAATTTTAGGCAGCAAAGGTTCAGGAAAGAGAAAAATGTACCTGGTGAAATGGCTAGGTTACCCAGAAAGCTTCAACACCAATTTAAAAGCTGCTGCAATAATGAAGCTTAAATAGTATGTAACATGGCGCCTAACCACTTCTATATCACACTCTCATCCTCCTCTTCTCTCTCTGTACATCCTAACAACACCCTCGCCAACTTTGAAACGGAACTCCATTGGCCCATTGAGTTGGAACTTGATTCATTGAGTTGGAACTTGATTCGTACGAAGTTGGTGTCTGTGAATTCCAGTTAGCCACCAAATTTTTAACTAAATGGAAAAAAATTCACTTTTTTCTACGTGAAGGTCAAAATATGATAATAAAAACCCACTCTAATAGACAGAGTTTATTTCCACAACAGTTTCGATGCCCACTGGCATCCTCTTCGGGTGGGTACAGAAAAACGAATGAAGGAACGCAGCACATCGTTTTTCTGTATCCACCCGAAGAGGATGCCAGTGAGCATCGAAACTGTTGTGGAAATAAACTCTGTCTATTAAAGCGGGTTTTTATTATCAAATTTTTAACTCTTGAAAATGAACAAATCATATTTCTGATCCTTAGAAGAATCGATGAGTGTGAAAAATTAGGCATAACCTTAGAGAACACTATGCGATCAGTCCTGTTCGGTGAGGTACAGTACTATAGTACAAATGTAACACTAGGAATCGGGGGTTTATGAAAGAGTCCTGAAAAATCGCACCTGAGAAACTATTTACTTTTTGAAGTCGTAAACATAAACTGTTCACAATTGTGGCCGAGGGTCGATATAGTGCAACTCTCCAAAGAGATACCTTTCACGAGGCACAACATGACTTATCCAGCTTAATGTATTAATTGAAGATGGAGAAATTGGGTGAAAGCTACTCATCCCCAGACATGTGCTATATTTACAGCAATATCGTAGAGCATCAATTTGTTGGGGACACCCAGGCCCGCGTGCTGCGCATTGCACACATCCCCAACCATAAAGGGAAAAGTTTGAGCATTACATATGACAAGCCCCATTATGTGAATGTTGCGACTAATCTATTTACCAATATCTCGATATATATAAGAACGATTGAGGGAAAAAAATGGGAGCTTAACAGTGAAGCTACACTTTCGTCGCTTTCAGTTATAATGACCCAAAGGCTTTTCACAGTCTATCGAGGGGTGAGATATCAGCGTGGGAGTGGGCTTGGATCCATTTTTTCAACCATACTACGCACTGCTGTCCCACTGTTGAAGATGGGTGCTAGATACCTCGGGAGGAAGGCGTTACAATCAGGTTTTAACGCGGTAGAAGACATAATGGGTGGAACAAACCTAAAGAAGCTCTAAAAAACATTTAAAACGTACACAGGACTAAATCATCAAAGTTGCAAAGAGAAAAATGCGTGGTGGGGGAAAGAAGAAGAAGAGGGCTGGCAGAAATAAAGGGTTACCAACAGGTGGCGGTAAACGTTGAAGGACATCAAAAAAGAAGTGTTCTAAGCGTATGAACCCTATGGCTGATCATTTTCTTAACTGATATAAGCTGAGGATACTACTCTTACGAATCATAGGCTGATTAATACTTGTCGAGAGAGGTGGTATTATTTCTGACTCGTCATGACACGTTTCATCCATCCCTGTAGTACATAATGTTGTAAATCGGAACTGTCCCTCTTTGATATGCCCTCTGCTCAGGTTTCTATTGAGCATTACGACTTCATTACCATTAACCCATTAAACAGAATTAGTTCGCCGAGTGTCCCTATAGAATTCGTGATACCCAGCTCAGGCCCATACTTTTTTGAGCTGCATGCACATGTACGTTAAACTTCGTATAGCCCATTCAGATGGAACGGACTGCGGTGATAGTTATTCTGCATACCCTGAAAAGAACTTTCTACAATCTATGTTCAGCCAATGTGAGGTGTATTTAAATCAGGTTAACATCTCGGCAGGAACGGGTTATTATCATCTACGAACCTATCTGGAAAATGCCCTCAACTTTTCAAAAGAAGCGAAGGACACCTTTTTAACCGCCGAGGGCTATTATCAGACTAAAGATGAAAGCAGTATAAAGGATAAATTTAAAAATTCTAAAAAAAAGATATACGAATGTTTTGGGCGTCTGCATACAGTCTTAACGTTCCAGGAGAAACTGCTTATGAACGGCGTCGACCTGAAACTAAAACTCAACCGCACGAGTCCTGAGATCTGCATAAATCTGGGACCTGATCAAGAAGAGGGCGTAAAACCCGTTGTGATTCACATCATGGAACCATATTTACGTGTACGGCGAGTGAAATTAAGTTCCCCGAAATATGTAGAAATTGGAAAAAATTTAATACGGCAAAAGTAAAATACCCAATTAGCGGAGTACAGATCAAGCTATACACGGTGCCCGCCGGGTTGTCCTCGAAGCAGCTAGAAAACGTGGCCCTGGAAGTTCTACCTAAAAGGATATTAACTGGAATGCAGGATCACGCATCGACGAATGGAAAATATAAAAAGAGCGCCTTTAAATTCGAGAATTTCGGCCTTAAAAATGTAACTCTATACGTAAATGGCGTTGCACTGGGGGGGACTATGGTTACAGACTACTCATCAGACGCTGTGTTCCCGCTCTGCGCGAGAGCTTATAGTAATCTGGCCCATAATGCCGGTGCCTGTGACGTGCTTGGGTTTGGCGTAACGCGGAAAGAATTTGTCGAAGAATTTAACCTTTACTCATTTGATATTACCCCTGACTTATCTGCTAGTATAAATACACACTTAAGTCCACAACAAAGTGGGAACATCTCAGTCAGATTGGAATTCATCAACCCTATAGACGCGCCTATTAGTGTAGTCTTGTATCTCGAATTACAGGCTCTAACAGAAATTGACCGTTTCAGGAACGTTTTCACAAATTTTTAAAATAGACGCAAATACACTCCGGAGAGTATTGAAAAGTGACCGAATCACATGCTCCAAATTTATCGGTGTGTTTGCGAAGAATGAAACAAACATTGAAATTGCCAACTACGAGAGATTGGTATAGCATTATCGTCAACACCGATATTGTGGGGGTGAGGGGGTTCCTTGGTTTGCAATCTATTTTAAAAATAGGGAAAGAATGTACTATTTTGATTCACTCGGCACTCAGCCCTGGGGTGACCCTGTTGTCGTACAATTTATCGAACAGCTACATGTCCCTGAAATTGTCTGGAAATCTTACCACTTCCAAGGATATTTTAGCAATACTTGCGGCATGTATTGCCTTTCATTTCTCCTGCACATATCACGTGGGAAGGGATTTATAAATTTTTTAAAATTATTCGATTTGTACGACACTGAGATGAATGAGGAAATGATATGCAGACAAATAAAAAAAAGGTACCCATTTATGTGCATTCGCTGTGTAAAGTTTTACGTGTAAAGTTTTACGTGTGTATATACAATTGTAACTAAAATATCTCCATTAATGTTAGTCTTATTTAATGGACGCTAGTTCTGTAAGTCGAATTGTACTAAAACATGCTTTCTACCATTTAATAAATTAAATGAAAATACAATGTGTTTTGTTCTTAACAAAAAAAACTTACATTAGTTCCTCGATGACCTGGCATTCGTCGGACCTGATGTGAGCCAATACCTCGACCACGGTATTCAGGTCACTGGTTTGGCTGTGCGGTAAAGCCTCCTTTAAGAAGAAATTAACATGATTAGTTCATTCTGATTCTTTTTTAATTAAAGTCTATTTTTTCACAAATCGATTTGTATTCAGAAATCATAGCTCAGTGCTAATACAAACTAGGTTATAATAGAGGATACCCGCTAATGAAACATTTACGATAAATTGTGAGGAGTAGCCAAAGAAAAACTTACATTGGTTCATACTGAATCTTTTTTATTTAAAGTTAAATTAAATTAAAGTTTAATTAGAGTTACATCTATATATATATATATATATATATATATATATATATATATACAAGTAGACTGAAACGGATCTTTCTCGGGGGATCATAGGGCAACGAATCAAGAGATATCGAAGGAAAACGAACTTGAAATGCACAGGGGGCAACGAAAAACAGAGGACATAAAAATTGTCCTGGATAATATTCAAGGAATAAGACCAAACCAATCATTCAATAAAGTTTCGTACCTGAAAGGATTTATGGACGAAACAAGGGCGGACATCGCATGCCTCACAGAAACTCATCTTAAGGAATGCCAAGGAAATTGTGAAAACTGCGAACATTGTATTGATAAGAAAGAGATAAATATAGAGGGCTTCAACTTACTAAGAGCGGATAGAACGACGAGACGTAAAGGTGGCTGTGCTATATATGTACAGGAAGGCCATATGACAGAGACGATAATAAGTAAATCAAACAGCTTTGTGGAACTCCTCGCAGTGAAAATAGAAAAACTAAACGTGATAGTAATAGTCATCCATAGACCTCCAAGCACCCCAACCGAAAAATTCTCGGAGGCCATTGATGACATCAGAAAGCTAATAAAGGCCATAAACCCCCCACCGCCCAATATAATGATCTGCGGAGACTTTAACTTCCCATTTATAAAATACAAAAAGGTGGATAGGAATATATATATTCATCAGGACAAGGGGGGCACAAGAGAAGACCAGGAACAAGCAAAAATGTTGATGGCTCTCAATAATGAGTTTATGCTAACACAGGAGATAACAGAAAACACCAGAAAAAATAACTGCCTGGATCTGGTATTCACGAATAACATGAACTTGATTGCTGATATAAAAATAACCCCAACCATTATCTCAGACCATAACTTCATCGAGATATCAACAAATATGACGAGAGCATTAAAAGACAATACACATATTGAGGAAAGAAGTAAATTTAGGGCCTTTAACTTAAACTCCAAGACTATAAATTGGGAAGCAATCAGATCGCACATGGCCCAAATAGAATGGAGAACAATTTTCGAGAATAAAACAACTGAAGAAATGCTAACAACCTTGGAAGAAAAAACGCTGAGAATTTTAGAAAAATATGCTCCGAAATCACAGCCAAAAGGAAAGAGGAGCTGGCTAGAGAGGCAAAAGAGAAGATTATTCCGCAAAAGAAAGAGAGTGGAGGCGAAGTTAGGCAACTGCGGAGATAATGACAGGAAAGCAATAAAAGAAAACCTGGAGGGTATCGATAGGGAAATACAAGCCCTGATTAAGAACCATACAGAGAGGGAAGAGGAAAAGGCGGTAGAAGCAATAAAGAAAAATCCAAAATACTTCTATAGCTATGCAAAAAGGAAAACAAAAACGCGTGCCGCTATTGGGCCCTTAAGGACGAGAAATAATGAACTAACCGACGATCCAAAAGAAATATCTGATACATTGAGAGCTCAATATGAATCAGTTTTTAGTACCCCTAAAAGTGACAAAGCGATACCTGACATAAATGCATTCTTTGAAGAGGAATTGCAAGGAGAGTATATAACAGACTTTGAGTTTACACCAGAAGATGTAGCGAGAGCTATAGGACAAATTAAACCACATTCAGCTACAGGTCCGGACAAGTGGAACTCATTATTGATTAAAAACTGTAAAAATGAAATAGCTACACCTTTATACTGGATATGGAGAAGATCCCTAGACACTGGAGAAATACCGAGCATCTTGCAAAGAGCAAACATTGTCCCTATATATAAAGGAGGGGACAGATCTCAAGCAAAGAACTATAGAACAGTGTCATTGACGTCCCACTTCACCAAAGTATTTGAAAGAATAGTTAGAGAGAAAATTTATGACTTCCTGGAGACATGGGAAAGATTCAACGAAAATCAGCATGGATTCCGATCAGGTAGATCATGCATATCACAACTAATAGAACACTACAACAATATCCTAGATACATTGGAAGGCAATGACAACTACGATGTTATATACACAGATTTTGCTGAAGCTTTCGACAAATGTGACCATGGTATAATAGCACATAAAATTAAATATATGGGAATAACAGTCAAAGTGGGAAAATGGATCTACAACTTCCTCAGAGAACGTCTGCAGGTCGTCAGAATTCAAGGTATATCATCATCAGAATTGGAAGTACGCAGCTCAGTACCACAAGGGACAGTACTGGCCCCACTTCTGTTCATTATCATGCTAACAGACACAGACAACGGAGTAAACAGCAACAGTATAGTTACATCCTTTGCAGACGATACAAAGATCAGCAGAAAAATCAGCGATGTACATGACGTGGAGGCCTTGCAGAGGGACACGACCAAAATATACAAATGGTCAGAAGACAACATGTCATTTAACACCGAGAAATTTCAGCTCTTGAGATATGGTAGAACAGAACTTAAACAGACTGCATATTATGCTCCAGATAGAGAGGAAATTCAGAGAAGCACGATAGCGATCGATCTCGGGATAATAATGACAGATGATGCGAAATTTGAAACACAAAATCAGGTAGCGATAAATAAAGCAAAAAGAGTCGCCGGACAGGTACTAAGAACGTTCAAGAGAAGGGACAGGACAGTAATGATTCCCCTGCTAAAAACACTGATTATACCAAAACTTGAATACTGCTCAGTTTTGACGTCCCCATATAAAAAGGAAGAAACTAATAAACTAGAAGAAACGCAAAGGCATTTCACAGCCAAGATTGATGGCTGCAAAGAACTCAACTACTGGGAAAGACTACGTAAACTAAATCTGTACTCCCTGAAAGAAGAAGAGAGGTACACCATAATCTACATATGGAAAATGGTCGAAAAACTGGTACCAAACCTAAAACTAAACCCAATTACCATTCAAACAAAACTGGAAAATAGGAAAGGCAGAATGTGTAGTGTTCCCAAATTAAAGGCCCGACAAGGGACCTCCTCAACTCTGTAGAAAAATAGCTTGGTTGTCAGCGGGCCAAGACTTTTCAACCAGCTTCAAAAGGACCTCAGAAACGTAACGGGGTTCAAAGTTGAAATCTTCAAGAGAAGACTGGATGTCTGGCTCAGGACGGTACCAGATGAGCAGGGCGTGCCTGGCTATGTACGATGGAGAGCACAAGAAATCAACTCGCTCCTCCACCAAGCCAGTCCTAGAGGCAGGGCAACCAGCTTGACCTCCGTGTGAAGAGAGACCAACGCACGAAACAACATAAGGTTCATAAGGTAAGGTTCTTATTTAGGTTAGGTTATATTATACCCGGATAGGCTATGCTAGGTTAGGTCATATTATTATAAACGAGAAAGAGTCCTGGGAATAATTTTTTCGATGTAGAAAAACAAGAAAACCCGAAATAAAAGGATAAAATGAGATTACTAAATAAATTATAAACGAGATGGGGTGATAAATTATTTAACTCTGGTACTGAATGAAACAATGTACATAGTCCGAATCACAAATTAAATTAATTACTTACATTTTAATGTCGTCTTCAATGCTCGGTTCTTGCACTCCGTCGCAAATTTCTGCAATGCTTTGTGTGGGGAGAAGATCGTTCCGGTCTCCAGCTGCGAAAATTACGAGCGATGCCTCTGCGAAGAAATCTTTATCTTCAAACAATTCCGGGGAGATGTAAAGCTGCTGTGACTGACTCATGGCCGGATATTTATATATCACTGGTCGATAAAAACAACTGATGCGGATTCCTGTGATGAAAATGCTCCCTTTCATAGACGGGGTCTAATTGTGAACACCCACAATACCCGAATCGCCAGTTTCCTATTGGGTATCGGTGAAATTTGGGTGGAACATAACGTGTGAGTGATGCCATCCACCAACCAGATGTCCTGGGGCTCCGCCCACAGGATTGTGGTTGGCTGTCCCGTGAAATCTGGGGCGTGTCAAATATATCTTGTCCGTTCCATAGATTTCTTCCAGAGCCGCGGAGAGAGAATGGCTTTGTTTGGAAAATAAATCTTGTTTTTCTGGGGCGCCGATGAGACGGGTTGGGGAAGGGAGATTTGAACATATAATAAGCACCCTTTTATATATGAGGGGCTAAAGAGGTTGGAAAATAAATTTGGAAATCGGTTTAAGTTTATGGTGGCCCATCTAAAATAAATTTAGAAAAATTAATTGGCCGTGACGGATGGCTGTATCATAAACGTGTGAGTTTAATCTTTATGATGTCTAGAGATCACGTACGATAAATGCCCATAGATTGTCCATGATGACAAGGTTTACGTTATATGACAGGATTTACGTCCCATCTAAAATAGCTTTCATTGAAATTTAAAAAATCGATATTATCTATCGCTTTCCGCTATCCAGGAGCCATGTTAAAACTCAGTTGGTAGAACAAGGTGTTTCAAATTTTATTTGTAATGAATAAATCTTTAATAAGTATATATATATATATATATATATATATATATATATATATACTTCTCCTGTACTAATATGTTGATGATTATACTCCGTCGTTTTGTATATTATTATTTTTTTAATATATATATATATATATATTCCTCTTTCGTATTTCTTATGCTATTATTATTTTTTATTTAATTTTTTTGATCATATGTATTCCATGTGAATTCCAGTTAGCCACCAAATTTTTAACTCTTCTTGTACTAATTAGTAATTTCTGTAGTAAATGATAAATATTCTCGGTAAACCGTTTTATACCGTCCCCCTGTATATTCAGAAATCAGGCATAAATGTGTGATAAAGTCCTAGAGATTTGCTTGAATTATGTATTAAATGGAATTAATGTGAATTAATGCAATTTGACGTAATTGTTAATTATAAATTTTGGATGTTTTTGTGTACGCTTCTTGTACTAATTTTTTATAGTTTTCAGAATTTTTTGGATTAACTTTTTTCCGGAACTGTACATATATAGGCTTTCCTTTGCGTTCGATAGCTTCCGCCCGAATTGTTCATTCTGACAAAGATCAAGCTTTACACTCCACCTTAGACCTACAGATTAACGGGGAATCCAGCGTCTTAACCACTAGGATACCCAGGGTTCCCATTTATCTACCAACCATTTTGTGTGGAAAGATTACTGCGCTCCGTCACCGGGTCTCGAACCCGGCGCATATAATCGTGCATATATTTGTGTGTGTAATACTTTATGGGCGTATAGTCGGGGGTGTACGTGCATTTGTGTGCGTTTCTTGGCTGTCCAAACGATGTATACACTGTGCCAACTGGCTGATAATGCCTAGAGGCACTGGCTTCTACGCCATCTAGCGGATTAGGACCTTATAAGACAGCAAGCGTTGGGATGAACTTTCAGTATGTGCTTGGCAGCAGCCAAGCGAACACTCCTCTCTCCTTCTCCTTTCTCTCTTAGGTTAGGTATACCTCTTTGGGGGGGGGGGGGAGGCCGTCCCAACTTCTCCCCCAAAGAGGTTAGGTGGACTCCCCGCAGCTTTCTGGGAGGAGTTCCCCTCCCCTGTTTTTATGGCATCCTGGGGTTGGCACTGGGGAGGGGGTCTTGCAACAAGGGGGAGGGAGATTGGCACTGGGGTTGGCACTGGCACTCATTGCAACATTGCATAATTGCATTGCACTCTAACATTTTGCGGTCATCCTACTGGGGGAATTGAGCCACCAGGATCTGTAGTACATACAGGATTCTGGTTTGGAGGAGGAGGGGTCACCGACCTTGGACAGAGGGATAAAGTAGAACCTCGGGCAGGGTCTGTAAGGGTACACTCATATTGGCAGGGAAAGAGTGCGGAGAGAAAACCAGATCCGAGCAACGATGGCGAGGGAAAGAAACTGGAGAACCAGGGGAGGTCTCCTCGGCCCTACCCTTAATACCCCTCCGAACCGCAGGAGGGTCTTCACAAGGAGGCAGCCCCACAGACGCCCTCGAAGGAGAGAGAATGCGGCGCAGAGGCGTTCGGGCCAAGGAAGGTCGAGGAGAAACACATAGGGAATGCCGAGACCGACGCTGTGGAGAGCGGAGCTGGGCCGAAGTGACCGAAGAAGGAACTGGGGGAAGAGACGAGGCAGATGGGGGTATCTGTAAACGGTCAGGTTGCGAAGGAGAAGCGCGAAGAATGTCAGCGAGTGTGACATGTTCTCGAGCAAAACGAGCACGAACCTGAGCTCGAGCCTCAGGGAAAGTCGTGCGCTCCTTGGTCTTGAGAGTATCAACTTCAAATTAGAACTATAAATAATATATGAAGCTGAGGAAGCAGGATGGTTACCAACACAGCTAATACAATAATAGATGTTAGAACATGGTACACCATGGAAATCCTGGCCACAATGAACGCAGACACGAGTAGACCGGCGACAACGGAAACCGGTATGCTCGAATATCTGGCAATTAAAACAACGGGTAGGTGGAGGAACATAAGGCCGTACATCGAAACGAAGCCAAGCATACCAGACGTGTGCTGGAGGCAACAGCTGGTCAAAAGTCAAGCGTAGGCGCGGTGTGGGCTGAGGACACCCATTAACCCGCTTCGTAAAACGATGTACGGAAGACACCTTCCACTCTACAAAACATGAGCGGAGGTCCTCCTCCGAGATGTTTAAGAGTTGAGGGGCATAGATCGTACCTTGGCAAGAGTTCATCCCCGAGTCGAGGGCTCAAGACACCGAACAATCGCCCAAAGTGGATATCGTAGCCAGGGCACCACTCTGTTCAGGAGATCGAGATTTGATGAGTAAGGACCCATCACGAAGCTCCAAAATATCCTCCCGAGAGACCTGGGCAGATGCCGCAAGACTGCGTAAGACCGCAACACGGTGGGTAAGCAGAGAACGAGATGTGGTCGGTTTAATAATAAAAAAGGCGATAGCGGAAGTCGAGAGAGACGGAAGTGCTGAGGCCACGGAAACGGGCTTCTAAGTCCGATGGGTTCGTCGATGTTCATGGGGAGGAAAAAGGGTACTTCGTGCGGGAGAACCTCGAGGAAACCCCTGAGGAGCATAAGGTTTTAAAGTAGCAATGGTAGACGTATGATGGCGAGAATGAATCATCTTGGTGGAAGATAACGACAAAGAGATCGAAGGAGAAGTAGTCTGGACAGGACCATCCCCTCAAGAAACAATAGGGGCTGGAGAGGAGAGAGGAATATCCAAAACCGTAGTCCCAGAATTAGAAGCAGGGGTCGTAAGCCGAGAAGAGGAAGAAGCTATAACAAAAAAAAAGAAACTTCATCCCCCGCGGGCATCCAGCCACCACCGACTCCAACAAGGAAAAGGCGAATCGTGGGTACACTCGGTCCCACCGCCAATATATGTCACGCAGGGAAAATACACCCATACCCAGTCCCCGTGCCTAAAAGGCGGCCACTCTAATCCAACGCGCGGTGAGAGTTGGCAGGGTCAGTGTTTAGGTTTGGTTTAAGGGCGACAAGGGTGAAGGACAACCACCTCCCTCACCCAAGGTCCAAGGGAACGGTCAAATCAACGTCCAAAACAAAGCCAAATACGAAAAAAATGGCCAGAAGGAGGTGGTGAGAGAAGGCGAAAGAAAGAGAGAAATATGAGCAGGAGATCAGCCGGGACCCCAGACGGTTCCAATGGTCCACGAAGGCAGAGAGAGCCCTTACATCAAAGGAACATGCATTCCCACATTGGCCATAGAGGGACGCGCCCCATAGCTTCGGACAAAGCAAAGGGGATATATATATATCACCCAAACCCGCAAGGAAAATAACTAAACCAGTGTTTAAAAAGGCTAATTAATTTCGGCCGGTCACAACCAAGCCTTTTTCAAAGCCAGAAACTAGTTAAAATGCTCAAGAAGGTTAAAAACTTCCTTCCTGCGGAAGAGCTGAAGTATAAATGGCTGTGTTAAGGCATAATCACGGACAAAGAGATAGTGACTATCATACGTCTGGCAGTTGGCGAAGATAAATTTTTTTTCAGATTTCAAACGTTCAAGGTGAGAAATCTTTAAGTAAAAATTAGTCCTGTACATCTGGCAGCCGCTCACGACCCGAAATTGCCCTAAAATATTTTAAAATGTTAAAAATAAAGCTATCCATAAATCCACTATAGTTCGAATAAGTAATGGTAAATGACAAACACTGTAGTTTTTTTCTTTTCCATGACGTTAGCCCTACGTGGGCAACGGGTCACTCGCAAAGAGGCCCAAAAAATATAGCTTCCCTCACCAGCTATCTGCAAAGCAGATAGAATCCAGCTTTGGGAGAGGACTCTATCTGCTTTGCAGATAGCTGGTGAGGGAAGCTATATTTTTTGGGCATCTTTGCGAGTGACCCGTTGCCCACGTCGGGCTAACATCATGAAAAGGAAAAAACTATAGTGTTTGTCATTTACCATTACTTATTCGGACTATAGTGGATTTAATTTTCCCAAAAGAGTTCCTTGTTCCATGCGCGGTCAGTGTGTATCATGAAAAACCTCAGGGAACCATTCTGAGTTCAATCCCATATATATATATGATACACACAGACTGTGTATGCAACAAGGAACTCTTCTATGAAAATTAAATCCACTATAATCTGAATTAGTAATGATAAATGACAAGCACTATAGTTTTTCCTTTTTCATGATGTTAGCCATGATATTTGTCATTTACCATTACTTATTCGGACTATAGTGGATTTAATTTTCCCAGAAGAGTTCCTTGTTCCATGCACGGTCTGTGTGTATCATAAGAAACCTCAGGGGACCATTCTGAGTTCAATCCCATCATGAAACGGACATGTTATGTGTCTTGAAAAGTGGACGCTCAATTTTGACAGTTGACGTTTAAGTTTTGGTTTTTGTCTAAAAATACAATAGTTACCCCTTTTTCTTTGATGTATTCAGTCCGACGTGAATGCAACGAGTCTTTTGCTTATATTGAGGTTCTGAATATAGTTGGGCTAGGATGCCTTAAACCCTAGATCCTGTCCAAAAGCTGGATCCTATCTGTTTTGTAGAGAGCTGGTGAGGGAAGCTATATTTTTGGGGCCTCTTTGCGAGTGACCCGTTGCCCACGTCGGCTAACATCATGAAAAAGAAAAAAACTATAGTGTTTGTCATTTACCATTACTTATTCGGACTATAGTGGATTTAATTTCCCAGAAGAGTTCCTTGTTCCATGCACGGTCTGTGTGTATCATGAAAAAACCTCATGGAACCATTCTGAGTTCAATCCCATATATATATATATATATATATATATATATAATATATATATATTAAACACAGACCGTGCATGGAACAAGGAACTCTTCTGGGAAAATTAAAACCACTATAGTCCGAATAAGTAATGGTAAATGACAGACACTATAGTTTTTTTCTTTTTCATGATGTTAGCCCGACGTGGGCAACGGGTCTCTCGCAAAGAGGTCCCATAAATATAGCTTCCCTCACCAGCTATCTGCAAAGCAGACACGATCCAGCTTTGGGACATGGATCTAGGGTTTAAAGCAAGCCTAGTTCCACTACATTCAGAACCTCTATATAAGTAAAAGACTCGTTGCATTCACGTCGGATTCACGTTTGCATTCACGTTTGCAGATTGCTGGTGAGGGAAGCTATATTTATGGGACCTCTTTGCGAGAGACCCTTTGCCCACGTCGGGCTAGCATCATGAAAAAGGAAGACTATGGTATTTGTCATTTACTATTACTTATTCGGACTATAGTGGATTTAATTTTCCCAGAAGAGTTCCTTGTTCCATGCACGGTCTGTGTTTAACATATAAGTTTCTCAGGGGACCATTCTGAGTTTGTGTATATTAAACGGACGTGTTACGTGCCTTGAAAAGTGGACGCTCAATGTCCCGGTTGAGGTTTAAGTTTTGTTTTTTTGGCTAAAAATACAATAGTTACCCGTTTTTTCTTTGATTTATTCAATCCGACGTGAATGCAACGAGTCTTTTACTTATATAGAGGTTCTGAATGTAGTGGGACTAGGCTTGCTTTAAACCCTAGATCCATGTCCCAAAGCTGGATCCTGTCTGCTTTGCAGATAGCTGGTGAGGGAAGCTATATTTATGGGACCTCTTTGCGAGAGACCCGTTGACCACGTCGAGCTAGCATCATGAAAAAGAAAAACTATGGTATTTGTCATTTACCATTACTTATTCGGAGTATAGTGGATTTAATTTTCCCAGAAGAGTTCCTTATATATATATATATATATATATATATATATATATATGATACACAGAGACTGTGCAATTTAGGCCGGGTCGAAATCTAGTCAAAATGATTTTTTTTAGATGGGCACTGTGGGGTTTATGAAATGATATCCTGACCAACATACTCCAAAAGAAAGTTTATGCTCCCCTCCGTACCACTAGCATACTCCCTCTTATTTTTGGCTCCGCCCCCAAATTAAAAATAGTATCATAAATCAAAATGGAGATCATTTAGAGCATTTTTTTATAGAGATGACCCCCCATTAAAATTGCATAATATACCTCATGTGCAATTTTCAGGCAATTATCCAAGAAATTTCAAGTACTGATTGCCTAGGAGACCAATTCATAAACCTCATATTGGCCTAGTATATTTGTCTGAAAAGAAGACAATTAGTCTATTGTACCATTTATTACACAAAACAGCTTTGAAGTAAAAACAAAATTTAATTTAAAAATTACCTTCACAATTCACTAATTACTTGTGGATGTGCCTTGGCCCCATTGGCTTTTCCATTCAAACTGTGGCAGTCTTTTTCTTGATTCCAGTTGATTGAGGATAAATTTGTGCCGATTGCGCCGTAGCCAATCCTTTGTTCTGATGCTTTTGTCACTAAGTTCACTGCACTTTCCACGCTTTGACTGTGGCATGAAAAGGCAGCAATTTTCAAGGGTTCTGTTCTTGTATGCAGTAGCTCTTCATTGCTGAAATTCCTTATCAAAGGTGGAGGATTGATAGCTTCCTTTCTCCGGTCAATCATCTCATAGTAGTCTTTGGAATCGAAATTTAGAGATTTAGGAAGCTCAAAATTTCGTGTGCCACTGAAACGTGTCCGACTGAGAAGTATCTTCTGAAGAGCATCTTCTCTGACATGTTGTCTGCTATCAGTAAGCATTGACAGTAGGATAGCTTCGGGATTGGCAAAATAGGCATTATTATGGAACACCGGTTCCATAATAATGCGATGTTTTTCTTCCAATCCTCGCATCAAGACAATCAAATGAAAAAAATTCCGTGCTCCGTCAGTAGTTTTAGGATGGGATTTAATATGAAACCATCCAGGAGCATATGATTTCATGACGATGGTTACCAGTTCTTTCAGATTTTGTTCGGGATGCAAAGTCGATACATATAAACGAAGAATCCGGTTTGCTCGGGTAATCCAGCGAGCATGATGAATGGCACCTGGAGACCTGCGGGCTAGATTTTCAGATACCCATCCAGATTGTACTGCTAGGCACATATCATAGAGATACTTTTGATCACTGCTCAACTCTTTCACAACATTCGGTGGTATATCTTGGATGTTGCCCTGAACAGGTGAAAATGCCACTAAGTCTAAAATGGTTAAATCACATTTCAATTTGGCTCCAATTGAACCTTTAAAGGTATTTGGCCCTGATGTTTTTCCGTCTATGGTTTCAAATATGTGTCTGAAGGGGAGTTCATTCATGTGTAAAAGACACAAGAGCCATTGAACTGATCTATGCAAAAAAATTTCAATCAATTTTATGGTACCAGCAATTCTACCAGTATTGACAGCAGTACCGTCGCATAGCAGAGCATTGAGAGTGTCGATGCTCGCTGAATCAATTAAGAACGTTATAATTTCATCAGCTATACACCAAGCATTTCCTGCGTCAGGGCAGAGATGGTCTACATAGATACCTCCAGGGTCTTTGATCAGCACATAATGTTCTTCTTTCTCTTTTCCATGCTTGGTTAACGTATCATCCTTTCTTCCATCAAACCCTATACATTCAATATTCACATTTTCACATCTAGATCTAACAATATTTTTCTTGCCTACACGAATTCTCTCTTTTTATTTTCTTCCTATCAAGCATGTTAGATTGATCGATTATTCCCATATCTTTCGATGCAGCATTAACAATAGCTGCTGTAGCTCTCGAACTCACACGGTAACGGTCTGCCACCAATGGTAATTCATTGTATGAATACCTATTTTGATCATTTTCAATCAATTCCACATCGGGCACCAATTCTAGCTCATTGTCACTGTCTTCTATATCTTCGCTATCATCTACTGAAGAAGATGGTACAACTTCCATAGCCTCTGCCATTTCCACTTGTGACCTTTGTTGCCTCTCTTGTTCTTCTCTTGCTCTTGAGAGGGATCGTCTCTGGACAGCGGCAGCTTCACGATCAAATGGCCCTAATTGATTTATTCTTTGCTTTTGGCCTACAAATGACTCCCACTCTACCATTGGGATTTTTACCTCGCATCGACAAAACGGCCTTTCTATTCCTTTATCATAACATTTGCAAGTACAAATGTCAAACATCTCATCATATGAAGCAAGTTTTTTAGCAAAATTTTCATTCCTTTGACGTAGAGGAACCTTGTTCAAGGAAAGAGCTGATCTGATTAATCTTTTCACTGCAGAAGAAATAGATCTTTCTTGAATGACAGGGAAAGAGAACATGGCCCAAATATCTTGAAGATCTTTGGTAACTATATTGTAGCAATCGTTCGCAGTTGCTGATCCCCTTGACTTGATTTTTTCTCTCTTTTGAATGAAGAAATAGTGTCTGCATTCGAAGATTTGTTTCTGGTTGACATTTTTTCAACCTTTTTAAAAAATTAAAAATCCAGCTTTTATAGAATCATGCATGGATCATAAGTAAATCTAAATCTAAAGAGCATAAATTCTTATAATTCCTGTAAAAATATATGATAATTAGAACATGAAAGTTATTGGTATTGAATTTGAAATTCAACACACAGCTCAGTAAATTAATTACACATAAACGATGTTTATGTGTAATCAATTTTCTGATATAGCAAATATTTTGAGAAAATACGCGTGGTGAAAATTTTGAGAAATCCACATGTTTGAGGTACTTGCCTGAAAATTGTACACGAGATATATTATGCAATTTTAGGGGGGGTCATCTCTATGAGAAGATGCTCTAAATGGTCTCCATTTTCATTTATGAGACTATTTTCATTTTTGGGGCGGAGTCAAAAATAGGAGGGAGTATGCTATTGGAGTATGTTGGTGAGGACCCCAATTCATAAGCCCCACATAGTGGCCGATCTGCCCCCAGAAATTCGACCCGGCTTACTGTGCATGGAACAAGGAACTCTTCTAGGAAAATTAAATCCACTATAATCTGAATAAGTAATGATAAATGACAAGCACTATAGTTTTTTCTTTTTCATGATGTTAGCCATGATATTTGTCATTTACCATTACTTATTCGGACTATAGTGGATTTAATTTTCCCAGAAGAGTTCCTTGTTCCATGCACGGTCTGTGTGTATCATAAGAAACCTCAGGGGACCATTCTGAGTTCAATCCCATCATGAAACGGACATGTTATGTGCCTTGAAAGTGGCCGCTCAATTTTGCTAGTTGACGTCTAAGTTTTAGTTTTTGTCTAAAAATACAATAGTTACCCCTTTTTCTTTGATGTATTCAAACCGACGTGAATGCAACGAGTCTTTTGCTTATATTGAGGTTCTGAATATAGTTGCCATGACATCTTGTAGGTTACACAGCCACGTTGGACTAACATCATGAAAAAGAAAAAACTATAGTGTTTGTCATTTACCATTACTTATTCGGACTATAGCGGGTTTAATTTTCGCAGAAGAGTTCCTTGTTCTATGCACGGTTTGCGTGTATCATAAAAAACCTCAGGGGACCATTCTGAGTTCAATCCCGTATATACATATATATATATATATATTGGAACCAAGTGATATTGATGTCATTGCTTGAGCATCGGGGAATTTCCAATCGCATCACGTCCTCTAAATAGACCTTCAAAATCTTCAATAAGAGAGCACTGCTTTGCCGCAGACCATCCCACTGACCCTTCCTCCTTTCAGATTCTAAACACCGTAAAGAGTAATCAATTTGCCAACCTCCAAATTTTAGAATCTTTATACACTGGAAATCAAACCTGTTCTGAACGATTACGTTTTAGCATTTAATCCCGCTATTTCATGATAATGTTTAAAGTTTTAATTGTTTTTATTAATTCATTTTAGAGCTTTTGTATTTCAGTATTTTAAAATATAAATGTCTATATTGATGTACACAACGATAACATTTAAAATAAGTTTTATTCTCTTATTCCATTTTAACCTGCCTACTTTAAGTTTTTAAATTTTTGAATTTATTTTTAATTCTTTAATTTTTTAAACATTTAATTGGTTTAGTTTATTAAACAAATAAAACTTTAACATTATAAAATTTATTTTTTATAGCACTGAAATTGGAAATGTATTTCCGAAATGTCTGCGCGTACCTTGCACATTTTCTAAATAAGAATATTATATACCTGGGATTTCCTGTTAATATACAGGGTGTCCGAGAATTATATGTACAATTTTTGGCTGTTATTAAAAGTCAACCATGAAGTGTAGAAATTTCAGTGTTGTCCCATTTTACAGAGAATCTCATTACGTTTTTTTTGATACCAAGTTTTGACAAGTTTTTTAGAAATTCCAGTGTGTCCGAACATTATCTGTACAATTTCATCTTTTAATAAAATTCTTGATAACACGTAAAATTCTTAAACAAGATTATTTAGAATCTGTATTTTCAAAAGTTTCTTTTATTAAAGTAACGTTTTTACAAACATTCGATATGTGCACCATTAGTGATTCGCAAAACATCCAATCGATACTCCAAATGTTGCCATGTACGCTGCAGCATATCCACATCAATTCGCTCAATAGCAGCTGTGATTCTTGCTTTTAAATCATCAATGTCTGTCATCTGCGTACATTTCTAAAAAACTTGTCAAAACGTGGTATTAGAAAAAACTTAATGAGATTCTCTGTAAATTGGGACAACACTGGAATTTCTACACTTCATGGTTGACTTTTAATAACAGCCAAACATTGTACAGATAATTCTCGGACACCCTGTATAACCTTTGGTTAATATATATACTTTAAGATAATTTTTGCTCGTACCTCACTTAGTATATTTTTAATAGATTTTATATATTTATATACGTGTAGAAAAGTATGCAAAATACAATATTTTTTTAGGGTCGGGTAAAATGCTTGATGTTGAAAAGGAGATTTAGTTCTCAAATGTTCAGTCACCACTTGCTGCATTTCGATCAGGGATTTTGCCATGCTAAGCATAGATTCAGGTCTCGCAGATGTATTCATTTTAGCAAATATGCTTTGTTCTTTATGCAAAGAAATTTTATGAATATTATAATGTAATTTAAAATCATAAAAATATATGGAAACTTATTGTTCTATCACGACTGCTCGGCAGAAAGTCTTCGCTGCGCTCGGATCGATCAATACTTTTCCTATCAGTTTTAGATCCCAAAGGATTCAAAATTGATAGGGATATACATATTTTTATTTTTGCAAGCAAAATTTCATAAATCCCAAGTGAGTCAATACGTCCTTTGCATGGGCAGATTGGGAACTTAAAACGGCCCTGGAAAATATTTTGAAAGCGGTCCATGTCCCCCATCCGATAGTAGTCCTATAATTTATTTTCAGTAACCCCATTCCTACTTATTACGTTATTGTTATGGTCATTTGTAGACAGATTACAAAGAAGTTGTAAGAAAACTCAGGATTTTATATATAGTTTTTGGATATGTGTTTATAAATACTGGGTTTAGTAAAGTTAATCGCCCACAATTCACCGCCCGTAATTCACTGCCCACAATTCATCGCTCATACAATTCACCGAACATATATATATATATATATATATATATATATATATATATATATACATTTCATATATACACTGTTTATTATGTTTTTTTGCTCTCGTCATTTTCGTTTAAACTAACGAAAATATCACAACTTAACCTAACCAATCATCAAGGGCGTTCAGTTGACCTAACCGGGCGTTCAGTTGACCTAACCGGCATTTTCCGTTTTATTTTGTTTTTCCGCTTAAAACGGAAAATGTGTTTTTCGTAGGTAGTCCCGATAATACTAGATACAACTTAATAAATGTTGTATCTAGATACTAGATACAACTTAACCTAACCAATTATCAAGGGCGTTCAGTTGACCTAACCGGGCATACTAGATACAACTAACCGGGCATACCTAACGGGGCATACTAGATACAACTTAACCTAACCAATCATCAAGGGCGTTCAGTTGACCTAACCGGGCATTTAGTTGACCTAACCGGGCATTTAGTTGACCTAACCGGACATTTTCCATTTTATTTTGTTTTTCCGCTTAAAACAGAAAATGTTTTTCGTAGGTAGTCCCAATAATACTAGATGAAGACAAACCATTGGATGTTTTTATCAATTTCGGCGTTATTCTCCCATACTTAACTTGCCCGAAATGTGATAGTGAGTGCCTAATACGAAAAGATCAGAAGATATTTAGGTGAAATAACCAATATTAACCTGTTAGGTTAATTGAATGCCCGGTTAGGTCAACTTACGCCCTTGATGATTGGTTAGGTTAAGTTGTGATATTTTCGTTAGTTTAAACGAAAATGACGGGAGCAAAAATACATAAACAGTTTGGTAGTCCCGATAATACGTAGGCGATGAATTATCCTGAGCGACGATTTGTGGGCGATGAATTGTGGACGGTGAATTGTGGGCGATGAATTATCCTGAGCGATGATTTGTGGGCGATGAATTGTGGACGGTGAATTGTGGGCGATGATTTTTTCGGATACCGTAAATACTGATTACTGTACAGTTTCATGTCCTGCTCATTTACGGAACAACTGAAAATATTAATTAAACAAAAATAGCACCATACACATACACCAATCTGAAAATGAGTACCGTATGTATGAAAATAATATGTATGTATGAAAATAATAACAATTGTCAGAGTATTACACATAATAACTTTTCAATGATACATTATCAATGATTGCATCAGGGTTTGTACGATGTAGAGAATGTCTTTTTCTACGGCCATCAAAAGAAATGTCTCCAAATGGTCAGTACTCAAGGTACTCCTCAGCCCGTTCTTGATAAATTTAAGTGTTGAAAAACTTCTTTCACAAGGCACCCTCGTTGTTGAAAGTGTTAGGAAGTACAGTGTTTTGCAAATGAGATGAGACAAAATACGAGTACATATGAAACTGATAATTTACGAGCATTTTTGACAAAGTTGTGATTAATTTGACGGCGAAGTATAACAGTTATACAAAACATTCCACCTTTGGCATATCGCCAAGTTTAAAAGACCATTACTTTAAGAATGAACAATGTTCTTTTAAATATCGACCTTTCAAGCGATATTCGTCGGTTTTCATTACCATTTGACAAACTTCAACTGAAATCACGAAAGGTTAATGTACATCATCGATTACAACAATATATTTAAGTTTTCAAATACAATTGTTTGGTTACCTATGAATATACACTACAGATACACACCACTAATATACATTACGTACTCTTAACTACTTTATATACTGCTTATTCAATTCCAAATATACTCTCTATCGCGATATTTGGGTAAGTACGTTGCACAATGTCCGTAACAGTTTTTAACAATTTCGACCGACACGTTCGGTATGACCTCTGATATTAACCGTTGTAGGTGTTTTACCCTCCACTGAATAAGTGTCATTCCGGCCTCTCTCGCCCTCTCTGTTGCATGACATCTTGTAGGTCACACAGCCTTTGCACACATTTTCTGCAAGATTTAAGAAGGGAGAATGAGGAGGATTTGGAACACGGGCATCATTATGACGAGGGACATTGTCCAGAATAGGAGCTAGTTGTTTAAGCAGTAGGAGCATTAGGCCGTGACGGCCTAAACATCTGACAGCCTAAACGTCATACGGCCTAAACGTATTACGATCTAACAGCGTCACGACCTAACTCTCCTTCAAGAATAAAAGAATACCTGTATCTCATTTTATACTATTCAAAGGAGAAAAATAGAAGAAACATTATCTTCTGAAAATAAAAACCCACTCTAATAGACAGAGTTTATTTCCACAACAGTTTCGATGCACACTGGCATCCTCCTCGGTGGATACAGAAAAACGAATGAACCAAAACAAGAGGGAAAAACAGTCCAGGGACCGACCGTTAAGAAATTCGCACCTAGGTTAGATCCCATTCTCCCGACACCGGAAGGGCATTTTCATTAAAGGGACCCGCTTATAAGTACATTCGCACAAATTTAAAACTATCTTCCTGTTCTAAACATACAGATTCTATTTTTTTTTTTTTTTTTTTACATAATTATGACATTTATTATTAAATTTATTACATTTAATATTGCATTATTATTTATTACAGAAATTATAAATTTATTATTACATTGGTTATTACATTGTTGTTTATTATACAGAACTTATAAACCGAAAAACGAATGAAAAAGGCGAGAAGGAAACAATCCAGAGACCATTGAGAAATTCGCACCTAGGTTAGATACCATTCTCCCGACACCGGAAGGGCATTTTATTACAGGGTCCCACTTATAAGTACATTCGCACAAATTAAAACTATCTTCTTGTTCTATACATACAGAGTGTAATATTTTGACATAAGTACTGCATTTATTATTGCATTTACATTTTTTTTTTAACATTTATTATTATTACCTTTACCCTAATTATTAAATTTATATTACCTTTATTATTACATCTGTTGCATTTATATTTATTCCCACATTTATTACTTCCATTATTACATTTACTAAAAGCGAGTAAGGAAACAATCCAGAGACCTTTAAAAAATTCACACTTAGGTTAGAACACGTTCCCCCGACTCCGTAAGGGATTTTTTGACCAAGAATCTCATTAAAGGGTCTAACTTATAAGTACCTTCGCACAAATTAAAATTATCTACTTTTTCTATACATACAGATTCTATTATTTTTCTTTTGACATAATTATTACATTTATAAAGTACCTTACTTGATTCCCAATCTATAGCATGATTATTTTGGCTGGCGTGATAAAAAATGGCATTATTAGTATTACAACTTCTGAAGGCATATTTGTGTTCTTTAATACGGGTTTCAATATTTCTTCCAGTTTCTCCCACGTATACTAAATCACAACTTTTGCAGGGAATGCTGTAGACACAGGCTTGTTCCTCTTTTGCAACGTTATTCCTAACCAATTTACTTTTCACGGTAAACATATATTTGAACGCCAAAGCAAACTTAAAATCTTTCGTCAACGGTTTTACTCTTTCTAAGCCGGCAATGTAAGGCAAACTCACATATGTTGTCGGTTAACTGAAGGTTCCCGAGGGGCATAAAAAGATTTTCTGGCTTTAAAATACGCCTTTCTGATAAACCACTCAGAATATTTTAAATCCTTAAAAATGTTCCAAATCTTTGAATTTTCCGGGTCCAGCAAATGTGGGCTACAAATCCTAAGTGCTCTTAGAAACATGGAAGAAATAATTGAGCTTTTAACCCCTTCATCATGATATGAAAAATAATGAATGTACGAATTACAATGAGTAGGTTTTCCATAGACCGTGAAATTGGGCTTTCCGCTTTCGTTAATAACCAAAACATCTAGAAAAGCTAATTGTTTGTCGTTCTCCCAATCATATTTAAATTTAATGGAGGGAACAAGATTATTTAATGACTGAAAGAAAGTGTCAAAGTTGTTCCAGTGGTCAGGCCAAAATGAGAAAATATCATCTACATAACGAAACCAAATTAGATTCCTGGAACATATTGTTTGCAACAATTCCGACTCATAATATTCCATGTATAATGTACTCAGTATTGGGGATAAAGGGGACCCCATTCCCATACCAACACGTTGCAAATAAAATTCTTCACCGAAGGAGAAGGCATTATTGGTGACACAGAGTTTTATCAGTTCTAAAAATACAGATGTGGGCATGCCTAGTTCTACGTTACATGTTGGCAATTTTCTATCTAAAAAACTAAGTACATCATCAATGGGAACTTTCGTAACCAAGGACTCAACGTCAAAACTGATCATTCTTCTCCGTTTTAAATCTAAGGACATAACTTTGTTAATAAAGTCACAGGAATTAGTGATGTGCGAGCCTGAAAATTTACCAACTAATGGGGATAATTTAACTGCAAGAAATTTAGATAACCTGTAACTAAAGGAACCCCTGTGTGAAATAATGGGACGGAGTGGTATATTAATCTTATGGGTTTTGGGTAGGCCGTAAATGTGGGGGAGTTTGGGGTTAATCTGTAGAAATCTTTTAGGATCAATCGCCTGTAAAAGTTGTGATTTAGTATACGTGGGAGAAACTGGAAGAAATATTGAAACCCGTATTAAAGAACACAAATATGCCTTCAGAAGTTGTAATACTAATAATGCCATTTTTTATCACGCCAGCCAAAATAATCATGCTATACAGTAGATTGGGAATCAAGTAAGGTACTTTATAAATGTAATAATTATGTCAAAAGAAAAATAATAGAATCTGTATGTATAGAAAAAGTAGATAATTTTAATTTGTGCGAAGGTACTTATAAGTTAGACCCTGTAATGAGATTCTTGGTCAAAAAATCCCTTACGGAGTCGGGGGAACGTGTTCTAACCTAAGTGTGAATTTCTTAAAGGTCTCTGGATTGTTTCCTTTCGCTTTTAGTAAATGTAATAATGGAAGTAATAAATGTGGAAATAAATATAAATGCAACAGATGTATTAATAAAGGTAATATTATGAATTTAATAATTAGGGTAAAGGTAATAATAATAAATGTTAAAAAAAAATGTAAATGCAATAATAAATGCAGTAATTATGTCAAAATATTACAATCTGTATGTATAGAACAAGAAGATAGTTTTAATTTGTGCGAATGTACTTATAAGTGGGACCCTGTAATAAAATGCCCTTCCTGTGTCGGGAGAATGGTATCTAACCTAGGTGCGAATTTCTCAATGGTCTCTGGATTGTTTCCTTCTCGCCTTTTTCATTCGTTTTTCGGTTTATAAGTTCTGTATAATAAACAACAATGTAATAACGAATGTAATAATAAATTTATAATTTCTGTAATAAATAATAATGCAATATTAAATGTAATAAATTTAATAATAAATGTAATAATTATGTAAAAAAAAAAAAAAAAGAATCTGTATGTTTAGAACAGGAAGATAGTTTTAAATTTGTGCGAATGTACTTATAAGCGGGTCCCTTTAATGAAAATGCCCTTCCGGTGTCGGGAGAATAGGATCTAACCTAGGTGCGAATTTCTCAACGGTCGGTCCCTGGACTGTTTTTCCCCTCTTGTTTTAGTTCATTCGTTTTTCTCTATCCACCCGAGGAGGATGCCAGTGTGCATCGAAACTGTTGTGGAAATAAACTCTGTCTATTAGAGTGGGTTTTTATTTTCATATTTTGACCTTCACGTAGAAAAAAAGTGAAGTTTTTTGCATACATTATCTTCTGTTATCTGCTCTGTTATCTTCCAGCAGAGCACAAACAAACAAACATTCTTAATGCAACAGCAGAATTAGGAAATGTTGCAGCCTGTTGGCCAGTAACTTGTACAAAAAAGATAAAAAATAAAAACTTTTTTTACTTCGGTGGCCAGAAGGCCCCTGTTATGGCCCGGGCCTAGGTAGCCTATGCGTTAATCCAGTACTGCATACAAACATCATTTGAGAAGCTGGCTTTGCATGCCCAGCTTGCTGCCCCTGAAGTCCAGGAGCTGGTCAGCTATATTAGAGACACATGGGTCAACAGCATCATGAGGGGAGGGGGCCAGAAACATAGGACTACTCCACACAGAGGCCACACTGGTGCCCGTACAGGCAGTGGCGGATTATCACTGAGGCTATTGAGGCTGAAGCCTCAGGCTCCCATGCTTGAGGGGCTCCCCAATCAACTGAGTTTCGATGATATAATTCGAGATTTCGCAAACTTCTTTAATTAAATATGACAGAGTACACAAACTGACAAATTCTCTGTTTTATTTTATGTTTTATAGGCACTAAAGTAAAGTTTGTTTAATACTGTTTGGTTTTGGCAAACGGCAAAATACACTGTGTTAAGGTTCTTTTAAGTTTGTTTCTCAATTAGCCTGACCACCGTTATATAATTCGTGTAAATGTATTATGTACTATACATGTACATGTATTGTTAATAAAAAAACTATAGAAAAGGGCCCCCATATTCTTCATTGCCCCGGGGCCCCGAGGTGTCTTAATCCGCCTCTGCTTTCTAAAAGTTTAAAACCTGCAATAATTTTAACAAATTAAAGAAGTTATTAATACATTTGCTTTTTTATATACTATTAATAAATACAAAATAATAAAAATACAAAAAATTACAATAGTATTAATAAATACAAAATAAAAAAAATACAAACAAATAATTACAAAAATCTAAATAAATTATATCTATTTCATGTAATAGAAATACTGTCAACACCCTCAATTCAGATTCTAGGATATATCTCATCAGGCCCAACTGACTTATGTTTATTTAAACTTTATATACGAGTATAATAGATTGGCTACCAATTTTTTTTACCTCAGGTCTAGGGGGCCAACTTCCCTTTTTTCTAGGGGGGGCCCATCTGCCACATGGCAGACTGACAGCCTAGCAAGTCAGCCACTGTTAGAAAGTAGCAAAAATTAATAAATTTACGTGCCTAAAATACAGTTTTGCCAACCTGCCTGTCACTGCGACTTTTTTAACTTCATTAGTTTATTTAATAGTTGCCTAGTGCCTACATGCTTCATTAAAATCAATTCCAATTTATCAAAGTAAGTCTCTTATTTTTGTTATAGCTGTTATATATGTATAATTATATTTTACCCATTTCTATGTCCATATATAAAAGATATATAGAGTTATGTATATATTTTATATAAAGCTGCTATATATAAAGATAGATATAAAAATAAATAAGAAAATACATGTAATAGTATAGAGAAAAGATTACAATACATTACATTACAATTACATTACATACAGTTAAAGAATACATATATTCATTCATTATAATATAATTCAAGCATCGTTATTTGTTTTGAAGTTTGTTGATCTTGATTATATTAAATGATGCAATTAGTAAATCAGATTACTTTATTAATTTTATGTATTTATTTTTTATTTCAGGTAAGGAAATGGAACACATGAAACGGAAATCTGGAGCACAGAAACGGAAAGATAAACGAGAAGCAGAAAGAAATGATTCAGCAAAAAAAGTGCAGGCCTATAACAGCATTTATGATATCAACACCTATATCTACATGTCAGAAAGAGGAAAGGGACTTACAGAGAAATTCAACTACAACTGTTCATGCTGATACTGTAGATCTAGGACATAAAGATGAAGGTATGCCTATCGTTTTTGAGACTGTAGATGCTGATTTTTATGATTCTGAATTAGCTGGTGGAATAACAGCAACTGAACCTGGACCTGTACATGTACATAATCAAAAAGATCTAGTACCTGATTTAAATAATGATGAGAATCAACCAACATTTAGACAGGATAAGCTCTTTCAATATCCTGCACGAACAGATTTGAAATCTTTTTTCAAAGAGCATCCAATTCAGCCACATGATCATGATCTGCCATTTAATGTAAAGTTATATAAGCGAAAAATTATGGGTGACACTGTCTCACGACACTGGTTAACATATAAGAAGAAGAATAGATCACTATATTGTTCTATTTGCTTGGCATTTGAGTCACCAACCTCTTCTAACCCATCTGCTTTTGTGCGAGGATTTAATGATTACAGACGCATTGGCCAGTGCTTATCAGAGCATGAATCAACTGGTATACATAACAAGCATGCTCAGGAATATATCAGTGTAGTAAATGATGGTGGTTTAGCTCGTTTTTTCGCTGCATCATTGCAGAAGCGAAAAGATGAAGTACTAAAGCAGAGAAATATTGTTGCCAGAGTTGTAGATATAATAAAGGTGCTAGGTAAACAAGTTCTTCCTTTAAGTGGACACAGAAATGAGTCAGCATATTCTCTTCTTGATGAAACAGAAAATCATGGAAATTTCTTGGCTACTGTGCAGTTGGTGGCAAAATATGATCCTATTATGGCTTCTCATGTTTCCATGGTGAAGGAAAAGTCTGAACAACGATGTGAAAGATTGGAAAAACAAAGAAAGGCACAAAGTAAAGGTCGTGGTAGTCTTGTCACATTCTTGAGTAAAACAACCATCTCTTCTCTGACACAAATTATGAAGAATATGATACAGGAAAAAATTACTCAAGAAGTTGCTGAGACCAAATATTATTCCATACAAGTAGATTCAACCCAGGATATTTCATCAATTGATCAATTTAGTATTGTTATTCGATATGTACTAAATGGTACTATCCATGAACGACTACTTGCAGTTGTTCCAAGCAATGATGGTACAGGGCAGGGACTGTTTAACCTATTAAATGAAACATTACAACGTCTTGAAATAGATCCGAAAAACTGCTTATCAGATAGCACAGATGGCGCTGCAAGCTACCATGGAAATATAATGGCTTACAGAGTAAAATTGCTGATGTAGCTGATCAGCATGTTCATGTATGGTGCTCTGCCCATGTACTCAATTTAGTAGTTACTGAAACCACGAAGTGTTGTGTACCAGCAGTTTCCTTCTTCAATTTACTCCAGAATTTAGCAAAATTTGTGAAGGTATCATATAAGCGAATGGCCATCTGGATTGAAGTTGTTGGACATCATCTGGGGAAAGAAAAGATGAAACGATTAAAGCTAATTGGTGAAACCAGGTGGTCAGGGAAGTCCAATGCAGCAACTACTATATTTGGAAATTTTGACGAGATATGTATCAGTAATTTTGTGGATCTTCTGACATGTTTATCCATTATTCAAAGCTCTAACAATTTTGATACAAAAACAAAACAGGAGGCAAATGTTTTACTGTCTAGCCTTCTAGAATTTCAAACAATATTGACAGCATTCACATACTTATATATCTACAGACAAGTGGCTTACATATGTTTACTGCATGGAATATGGTAGAAAAATCCATTACAGATTTGAAGAAAAGATCAAGAGAATTTGATAAAGTATATAGTCAGTAGGGTGGATCGATTTTACATTTTTTTCGATTTCCATATTCTAATAGAGACAAAAACTTGCGCATGCATGAGAAAATAGCCTCTGCAAAATCTTAGCTTAATAGGTAATCATCTTCTGCCCCCGGCAGAGCGATGAAAATCATATTTTAGTAGTCAAAAACGTATTTTTCTTATAATTTTTAAAATATTTCAATATGCATCAAAATTATTCCTAATAACTATAAAGTCGATGAAAAAGACCTCATATGATCGTTTTTCCAAGCGCGTTGTCCTACGTTAATATCTTTTGCCCCCGGCAACAACGTCAAATGTTGAAAAAAATAGGTAATTTATATACATATTTTCAGATCGGCTCTTTGTCTTAAATAATGCATTTATATATTTCCCATAGCATTTATATCGTTGCTTAGGCATGAAATAACACACGCAAAATTTTATGACTCTAGGCTAGGGTAATGAATTATCACTGCGACACCTCATTCAAGACTTGGACGGCAAAACAACTGGGCCAATGGGCTTTACTGGACCAGTTGGAAAACAACTGAACGACTGCGAAAAACTTCCAATTACAGAATTCGATGCCATTCCATCTCCCGATATTGACATAGATGATGCCGAGTTGAGCACTGACCAAAAATATTTGTTAGGCATCTACAGAGCAGTGTCGAGCGGTAGCTGCTCTTCAGCTCTCGCGGCTCGAAATCCAGGTAAGATGGCGCATTCCAGGTGGCTGACAACAGCAAATAGATTTCTGCGCCTCTATGTTTCAACCAGTGAACCCTCCAGCACCTTCAACGAAATTGTGCGATTCATTATGACAGTTTACGCACCAATTTGGTTTAAGACAAAGAAAAACTCCAGTTTCACTGAGGGCGTAAAACATTTTTTCGAAATGATGCGTCTCTCTCAGACCATGCCTCAAAGATCTAAGACAATCGCCAACAAAGTCCTCCGTAGAAATTCTTTCTTTGCTCACCCAGAAAATATTTTGATCTCCATGCTACATGCCGATGAGCAACACATAAGAATTGGGATGAGAGAATATTAAAAGCACGATCAAAACAATCACCAGCGGGGGAATTCGAGCCTTCGCCATGCCTGAGCTGCTCTACGATAGTCAAAACTATTACGAAATGATCAACTGGCAAACGGCTGAGGTGACCGAACCCCCCGTTACAAAAACAATACCTGATACCCGAATAAAAGAGTTTGTTGAGACGGGAGACCAGCCTGATGGACTGATCCCACTATTCCCTTGTCATACTCAAGCGGTCGAGAGACTCATCAAATTAGTAACCGAAGCCTCTGCCAGTGTAAGTGGAATAGAAGAGAGGGACGGATTCATCCGCTCCCGTCTTCACTCCCAAACAAAAATTCCACGATTTGTTTCTAAGAAAGATTACCGTATGTAAATCGACATGCAGCCAAAGGAAGGGTGGTTGGGGCTGGATAGGGTGGAACTCGACGTACAGCCACCTCCTCGTGGTGAGTTCTGGGTTGCTAATTTTATAAAATTAGCAAGCGAGGAGCTGTACTTAGTACTTATCGTACTTATAACATCGCATTAACGTAATTATAATCCACATTTAGACTTTTCTCGGGGACAGAAGATATTACTCTAGAGTCATAAAATTTGCGTGTGTGTTATTTCATGCCTAAGCAACGATATAAATGCTATGGGAAATATATAAATGCATTATTTAAGACAAAGAGCCGATCTGAAAATATGTATATAAATTACCTATTTTTTTCAACATTTGACGTTGTTGCCGGGGGCAAAAGATATTAACGTAGGACAACGCGCTTGGAAAAACGATCATATGAGGTCTTTTTCATCGACTTTATAGTTATTAGGAATAATTTTGATGCATATTGAAATATTTTAAAAATTATAAGAAAAATACGTTTTTGACTACTAAAATATGATTTTCATCGCTCTGCCGGGTGCAGAAGATGATTTACCTATTAAGCTAAGATTTTGCAGAGGCTATTTTCTCATGCATGCGCAAGTTTTTGTCTCTATTAGAATATGGAAATCGAAAAAAAATGTAAAATCGATCCACCCTAATAGTCAGGCTTTGAAATTTGCCAACAAATCCAATGAGCACATTGCACAATTCAGTAATGATGAAAATCAAACAGTGAAAATTGATTTTGTAAAAACTGAGTTACCAATCAAGGGGAAACATAAAACAACGAGAATGGCAGATGAACTAGCTGTTGATGAGAAAAACACATCTGATTCTTTGTCAGACTATCGTGTACATGTGTTCAACTTGATAATGGATCGTGTTGTACAATCACTGGAATCCCGTTTCATTGACCATAGACAACTATATAAGGATATGTCATGCCTCGATCCATCAAATTATGAATATATTACTAAAAATGGTCTTGAAGAAGAAGCATTGGAAGATATTCTTGAGCTTGCTGCAGGGATAAATAGAAGTGAAGTAAAATTAGAATTGCAGTCTTTTGCATCGAACTTTCAAATATTTAAGCTTTTGCTGAATGATGATAATGCAGAGAGCAGCAGTGAAATGAATTCATGCTCTAAATATTGTGGCAATTGTCCATCATGTGTTCTGTATATTCTTGCATCAAACAGACTTAATGACAAGGCATACGATAATCTTTACCAAATGTACAAAGCTATCTGTGCACTGTCTGTGACTCAAGTTCAGTGTGAATGGGCATTTTCTAAGCTTAAAATAATAAAAACAAGATTACGAAATTCTTTGTCGGAGGAGAATCTGGAAGCATACATGTTGATGTCTGTAGAAAAGGTCATGTTGGATGAGTTAGCCATGGAAACTATAACAGACCGATTTGCAAACTCGAGTAATGAACTTAAAAAACTATTCTTAGTATAGCATGTATGTATGTATGTATGTATATGCAGGCAGTACTTGTAAAATATTTGTACTTATTGGTAAAATAAATTTATAAAAAATATTAACTTTTTTATTTAAACAAAGTTAACTCATAAATAGGCCTATTAGGATAGGACTGGAATTGAATTATGTAATGGGGTTATGGGCCCCCTGACCCCTTTGGCAGAAAAAATTTTATGAGCCAGTCCGCCACTGGGTGTTACTGTAGTATGCGGTCTACCTACGATTCGGCGGTCTACCTACGATTCGGCGGTCTACCTTTTAATTATAGCTTCTTGTTTTGTTTACTAATTGCTTGTTTCCATCCCAATGTCAATCGCCCTTGACGATTGGTTAGGTTTAGTCATGATATTTTCGTTAGTTTTAACGAAAATATCATGACTAAACCTAACCAATCGTAGGTAGACCGCATACTATAGTAGCATCCAAATATTTCCTTGGCGAATGGTTTTCAGTTGCCATGGGAACTGAGCACATTCTAAAAACGATAAAGGGATGGGGTTCTTTCCTGTTTCATTAACTGTTTCCGATTTTTATGAAAACAACGTGATATGTAGAGTTTTCCATGCTGATTTCAAAATTATAAACCATTTCATCGAGAAATATATAACCAAAAAGTTATAATGTGCAGAAACTAGCAAATGTTTGAAACAGCGTAGGCTATAGAAATTTTAAAATAATACGCTGATTCTAAAAATCAGTTTTTTCGAAATGAAAGTAAATTATAGAATACTACAAAGTACTAGAACGTTGTAATCACTGCAAGCATAGGCTAGGCTATTTTTTAAACGGTGGCGTTGCTCATCTATTTTGTTCTTCCGCTACAAGCATAGACTATAGTTCAACATCTTTTTACTTTCCAATGACTTACAAATTTAATTTTATAGAATTGTATAGGAAGACTGAGACAGAAGAAAATGCAGTAAATTTTTTACAAGAATATAACTTAATACCGAAAGAAAAACAGTGTCCTAGAAAACATCAAATGCTAATAAACCTAACCTAACCTAACCTAACATAAGTATTTCTCGATGAAATGGTTTATAATTTTGAAATCAGCGTGAAAAACTGTACATATCACGTTGTTTTCATAAAAATCGGAAACAGTTAATTAAACAGAAGAGACCCAGAGATGGGATATATGTATTGGTGCTGGTTAAGTGTGCGGTCTACCTAGCTTCGAGCAGTCTACCACAATTAAGCTGCGACCAACCAACCTACCAAAAAGGCAACCGTGAAGGCTACGATAAACTTTAATATATCTTAGTTTATTTGGTGCTGGTTAAGTATGCGGTCTACCATCTGAGTTTTGACAGAATATAAACTAACGAAAATATCACGACTTAACCTAACCAATTATCAAGGGCGTAGAGTTGATCTATTATTAATTATAACATCGTTTGTTTCTGGAATAGTATTTACTCTTACTAATAGATCAACATCAACTGTACGCCTTGATAATTGGTTAGGTTAAGTCGTGATATTTTCGTTAGTTTTAACGAAAATATTCTGTCAAAACTCAGATGGTAGACCGCACACTTAACCAGAACTCAGATGGTAGACCGCACACTTAACCAGAACTCAGATGGTAGACCGCACACTTAACTAGAACTCAGATGGTAGACCGCACACTTAACCAGAACTCAGATGGTAGACCGCACACTTAACCAGAACTCAGATGGTAGACCGCACACTTAACTAGAACTCAGATGGTAGACCGCACACTTAACCAGAACTCAGATGGTAGACCGCACACTTAACCAGAACTCAGATGGTAGACCGCACACTTAACCAGAACTCAGATGGTAGACCGCACACTTAACCAGAACTCAGATGGTAGACCGCACACTTAACCAGAACTCAGATGGTAGACCGCACACTTAACCAGAACTCAGATGGTAGACCGCACACTTAACCAGAACTCAGATGGTAGACCGCATACTTAACCAGCACCTATGTATTTTAAATTTTCGGAGAGAACTTTTGGGATCACCTGAAGATCAGGGCCCCCAGCCTTCGTTAGTTAGCCTTATAAGACTAACTATCGAAAATATCACGACTTAACCTAACCAGTCGTTAGGTCAACTGTACGCCCTTGATGATTGGTTAGGTTAAGTCGTGATATTTTCGTTAGTTAGCCTTATAAGGCTAACTAACGAAGGCTGGGGGCCCTGATCTTCAGGTGATCCAACTTTTCTCACCTACATTTCATTAGATGTGACCAGCATTTGAAATGGATTGAATTGAATAACCTTTATTGTTAATAAAATAAATACAGTACTTTTGCAATTTGCAATGACAAATAATTGTGAAGCTGGATTATTTATTTTATTTTATTTGTCCCTTAAGCTTTATGCTTTACTAGGCTCTTAATTAAAAATAAAAGTTATTATTAATAATACATAAATCATGATTAAGAATCATTAATTAGGGTAATGTAGGGTATTATTATTATTATTATATGGGTAAAATAAAACTTTTTAGTAATAATAATTCATATTTTCATACTGAAAATAAAATTTTTAACTTAATGACATCTTGTTCAAGAGAATCCTGAAAGACGAAAATGTGACTTTTTCTAATATAGGTACGAAAAAAAAAGCTTTCGTTCAAACAAAAAAAAATTTAGGCAAGGGGATGTTTTAATATTTCCTTCTCTTGCTATACCCGCCTCTTTCTCTACTTCAAGCCATCCTCTTCCTAATTTCATTAAACTTATAAAATATAGCTAGGCCTGCTTTACACGTAGGACTTAGAATAGGCCTAAGTGCTCATAGTTCATGTTTGATGAAAATAATGGAATAGTTATAATTTATATAGCCTACTGTATAGGAGCTACATTAAACTTAATGCATACTTGCCAACATTTTGAAAAGCAAAAGCGGTACGATTTGTAATCAATGCCAGGGGGTCAGGGAGCATGCCCGCCCCCCGAGAAATTTTAAAAAATCTAGCTTCAAATTATGTATTCTAGTGAATTCTGCGCATGAAAAGGTTTGATTTTTAAAGTCGGTAAGTGGTAAAATAGTCTACAAATCGGTAGCTTACCGCCTGAAGCGGTAGGGTTGGCAAGTATGTTAATGTGTCGCAATTTGTTTAGCACAAGAATTGCAAAGCTCACCAAGCGCCAGAAGAAAAAATTAATGTATAGGGTGGGCAGAAAGTCTGGGCACCCCCTCAAAATAAGATAGTGTGCATGAAAGAAAGAATTTATTGCATATTGACATTTTTAACATTTAATTTAATTTTTAATTTAACAAAAATTACTAAAATGGGAAAAATCAGATATGTAAATATGAGATATGTAAAGTTAGATATGTAAGTATTTTGAGGGGGTGCCCATACTTTTTGCCCATCCTGTAGATTCAGGCCTAAGCTTTCCAGATAATATTTTTCTTTATTGCCTTCAGAGTAGAAAACTTTTGTTAAAGTCTGATGCAAAAAAGTTAAAATTTTCAAACTTGAAGAGAACTTTTCCCAGTCTCTGCTATAAACATTTAAAGCTGGATATTTAAAGTCATTTTAGTTTAAATCAGAAATTTTTTTTTTAATTTAAACAGTAGATACCAGACTTAACACTGTCACATTTTAGTCTAGGCTACGGTAAAATTCCAGAATCCAATGTATGCTAGCTTTTGGAAATAATTTAAATATATTAACATTTAAATTCATATAAAAATATTTAAATTAGGTCTTTCTTGACCTACATCTCATGAATATTGAGTTTCAGGGCCACCTATTTTTTGGACCCCTGTTTGGCCGAAAGTTGGTCACATGGGAAATAACTAGCCCACCTAAAGTGACCACCTAACCCAATGTAACCTAACCTGGATGCAAGACTCACCCTGATTGATTCAACGGAGGAAATGGGCTCACTGAAACCTGATGTCTCCAAAACTGAATATTAGTCCAATGTATTTGTTTGCAGCCTGATTAGTGTCAGATATGTATATATTTAACCCTTTATACGGGTACAGTTACATTTGCTGATATATATTATTACAACAAACACGTAAAAAATTATTCAGATTCACTATAATTAAATTCAAACTCACTCTGATAATTTTCAACCACGCCAACAGCTAGTCAGCTCAAGTGGAGAGTTGTGCTAGTATACTGTACTTGTGTTTATAAAACATCGGAACCTACCTAAATGTAGCTCCTACCAAACCACCGGGAATTCTCCCGATATCCTCTCAAACACTAATAAATAAAAAATGAAAGTCTTTATTAAGATTTTAATTAAAAACAAATAATTCTGTTATGTGCCAAGATGCTGTTATGAATCTATGAAATCACTCTGAAAGCAATATTATTAATCTGATAAAGAAATCAGTATCTTTAACAAGGATTGTATAGTTATATATTAGCTGAATTCTCTTGCAAATGTTCTTCTGTTAATACAGGGTGACAAATAAATCGACTTCCCTACTTATTATTTAATATTTCATTAATTTTTCTGGGAAATTTTTTCGTGGGCTAGCTTAAGCTTAGCTTAGTTTAATTGTCAGTATGTCAGTCCTTAGTATTCAGCTGCTGTTTTGAGTAAAATAGTTTTTTAAGTTTGCAAGCCTTAGAATTGAAATGGTGTATTCGAAAGAAGACAGTGTGGTTATTACTGAAACTTATTTTAAAACTTCATTATTTAACACGTTATTTGCGATTGGTAACTCGAGAATCTTTTGCTCATTGCGAATAGCGATTCTTCCTCGTTACGTCAGTGTGGTATCAACTACGGAAGCGGCAGGAGGTGAGTGTTATTTTCTTGCTTTTCTGAGTCTATGGCGCTTAGAAAAAAAATTTCCCACCCGTGGATCGAATCGCAAGGAAATAATTTTTTTCAACTTCTATAATATGTAGTACTGTAATACATAATCATTTTTTTTTGTTCTTTTTGAATATAATATTCTTTTTTTACATTTTAGATTCAAAAACATGAAGCCATAGCCATCATCATTTTATGGAACCCCTAGCTCTTCAACAGCTCTAGATGATGCCAATTCACATGATTCCTTACAAAGTATGAGTGATGATTTATTAGAAAATTCAGAATACCAGTCAGAGAGTTCAACCTCTTCGTATGACGATGATGATGAACTACATGATACAAATCTTGGAAATAATGATGGTATTGAGAGTGAAGAAGATTTACAGATCGCAAGCCTACCTTCCCTCTGGACATCTGTGAGTGGAAAGACTCGATCATTTCCTTTCACAGGTAAGGAAGAATTACAAAACCAGAAAAGAGGAGCACTAAAGCGGAAGGAGCAGCAGGACATTGCTTGGCAGATACTGAAGGACCAAAACGAAAATCAAGAAAAAGATGCGTAGGATGTTACGAGATAATTTCTGCCAATGAGGGGTCTAAAATGGCCTCAAAGAAAGCTAAAAATGTTTCAACCTACTGTGATTCGTGTGAAAACAAATCTTTTTTGTTTTTCATGATTTAGAGTAAAACACCAAAATTTATAAGATTTAGTTTCTACTAGTGCATTGAAAAAAAAGCCAGTATTTTGTTATATGGAATTAATGTTTTTTTTATTTTGGTAGTAAACTTTATACAATGCGGAATTGTCTTTATTAGCCTTTACTAAATCACTGAAATGCATTATCAAGATATATTTACAATTTTAGAAGTAAAAACTATGGATAAATCAAAGTAATATAAAAATGTGATTACGACCCACCGGTGGGTCATATTACACCCGAAGAAAATTCCTTATGTCCCACCGGTGGGTCATATCGTAAGAACCATGTTAAAGAGTATTACAGAGTTTAAACAGAAATTTCCGAATGAAACTGTTCAAAAATCATCAATACATCGAATTGTGCAGCGATTTCGTGAAGGGTCCGTTATGCCACCAAAAGGGAATTATCCTCGAAAAATAGTGACTGATAATTGTACTGGATGAAATCTGACGTTGTTACCCGTAGCCCACGAAAGTCTGCTCGAAGGTTAGCAAAACAGCTGCAATCAACATGTAGTCCTGTAGGCGAGCACTTCATTCCCTACATCTTAGACTTTCAAATCAACAGCATACATCACTTATTGTCTTCTGATTCAGAAAGTCTATGTAAGATTTTTTCAGTGGTTTACACGACATTTGAGTAATGCAAATGTAAGAAATTTAACTTTCTTCAGTGATGAAGCGTGATTCTATCTCTCAGGCTACGTAAACTCTCAGAAGATTAGCATGTAGAGTTCTACAAAACAGAATGAATTTCATGCTGTTCCTTTGCATGACCAAATGATTGGTATTTGGTGTGTAATCTTTAGGAGAGGCATTGTAGGGCCAATTTTCTTCAATGAAACAACTAATTCAAAGTTACAATGACATCACTTTGAATCCGTTCACTCAACAGCTATACGATGATTAGCTTTTCAGAAGGGTATTTTGAACAGATAATGCTACAACCCACACAGCTCGTGCAATGCTAAATTTCTTCCTTGATGATTGGTTAGGTTAAGTCGTGATATTTTCATGTTTTAATGAAAATATCACAACTTAACCTAACCAATCGTCAAGGGCATACAGTTGACCTAACCGGGTATTCACTTAACGTACCTAACCTGGCATTCAGTTGACCTAACCTGGCATTCAGTTAACCTAACCTAATCTAACTTCTGAACCGCTCATTTCTCCAAAGAAAGACGTACACTTTTGAATTCAGCGTAAAACTCTACATTAAATATCTTATTTTCAACAAAATCGGAAACAGTACATGAAACGGAAAAAATCCAAGATGCCATACAGCGTTGCCAACTATGTAAAGTGAAAACTTGCCAAATACACTCAAGAACATGCTGAATTTGCGTCAGTGCAAGGTAGACACTAAAAATTTGCTTACTTCTCAAAGTGAATCGATATCATGCATTCCTGACAGGAAAATTTCAAATTCTTCTATGAAATCGAGAAAAGCCAGTGAAACCTTAAATTTAAAAAAATACCACAGCCATCATAATTTTCAGCTTCACATCCAAAGCTAGTGAGACCATATTTGCGAAGCTACATTCAAAATCTGAATGACTCCTGAGCTTAAACTAAATGTTAAGTTTTCATTGCCTCGAAATTTTTTGTTCAAAATCGTTTGTATGAAATGAATTTCATGTTAAAATGAGAGTGAACCAACTTAAATCTATCAATAAATAAAGAATCTTTGCGCGGATTTGAGCAGAGTTGAGCGAAGTAACAAATATCTCTCTCGCTCAGTCACCTGTTATGATTGGCTGTCGCGTAAAGTGGGTGGAGCTAATGTCTTTCGCTCAGTTAAATTATTGTTGTTGTTGTTGTTGTTCAGCCGATAAGCCCGCCCTGATCGAGCAAGCCGGCGGCACGCAGGTAACCGATCGCCCTCTCCGTAGTGGACCAGAGGTTCAGCGCACTAGTGATGTGTTCTGTTCGTTGTTGTGCTAGAGCGGTACAGTCTGTCATAATTTGTTCAATTGTTTGACGGGTGTCCAGGCACAGGTGGCAGGTGTCTGTGGAGTTGTCTAGTCTGTGTTTATGTCCGTAAGTTGGGGTGATGTCCACATCGGAATCGTGCAAAGTTAACTCGATCCGATCTGCTCAGGCTGATCTCTGATCTGTCAATGGGTGGCGGCTTCGCACCTAGGACCGCATTCGGACAGAGTCCTGTCAGTGCTTTGTGGGTTAGGTGTGTGTGCATGTGTTTTCTGTACTGTGTGATGTCTGTGGGGCGTGGTATGGAATGGAGTATTTGGTTATAATGTCTCTCTGGTGTTACCTTAATGGTGCGAGGTGTCGGTGCATGATTGTACATGTAGTGGCAAGGGTCTTGTGGGTTAGTTGTCGCTGCTGCCATGAATTGTGTTCCCCTCATGTCTAAATGTTCCCTAACTTTCAGTATTTTTGTTTCTGTGTGCAGGTGTTCTATTGGTGTTGTTTGAATGCATCCTGTAATGATACGAAGTGCGTTGTTTTGTATTGTCTGTAAGGTGTTTATGTGTGTGTTTGAGATAATGGGTGCCCAGCATGGGCTAGCATAGTCCATAACTGAGCGAATATATTGTTTGTATATGAGTGATGTTGTTTCCTGCTGGTGTCCAAACTTTGTGCCTGTTAGTACCCTAAGCGTTTTACGTCTTGACGTACATTTGTTTTTAATGTCCTGAATGTGGTTTGCAAAAGATAATGATGTGTTGTATGTGACCCCAAGTATTTTGGACCTGTGAGTGTGTGGAATGTTGATGTTGTTTAGTGTAAGCTGTGGAGTTACCTGGTGTTCTTTTGTGTTGCTTGTAACCAAGGTGATGGTTGATTTTATGGGCGCTACTTTGAGTCTATTGTGTGTGAGCCAGTCTTGTATACTGTTTATGTATGTTTGTAGGTTATTTGTAGCGGTGTCGATGTTGTTGTGGGTGGGTGTTAGAGTGATGTCATCTGCATATGATGATAAGGTAAGCTTGTTATATATGGGTGTTGGAATGCCATGCATGTATAAGTTGAACAGTGGCTGGTGAGAGAACAGAGCCTTGAGGGACACCGTTCGGAAAAAGCTTGTTTTTGGATGACTTGCCATTAACTGTGACATGTGAGTATCTTCCTGAAAGATAGTTGCTCAGCCATCTTTTAGTGCATGTTTTTGTTGAGTTTTGTTTTTTGTTTATGAGAGGGAAGCGTGGGATAGCATCAAATGCTTTACCAATGTCTATTGCTGCTAATAGTGTATGTTGAGCTGGTCGTCTGGAGTTGATGCCATCCATGATGTGCTGCGTGAGGTTAGTAAGTAATGTCGTGGTTGAGTGGTGAGGGCTGAATCTATGTTGAGTAGGCGATAGTGGTATGTGTGGGTTGGTGATTTGTAAGATTAGTCTTTCTGTTACTTTGGAAGGTGTACATAGTAAAGTAATGGGTCTATAGGAAGCTGGTTCTGTTGGATTTTTATTTGGTTTGAGTAGTGTAATAATTTTACCTTGTTTCCATATGTCAGGAATAATACAGTGTTGGTATGAATATGTGCTGATATTTGTGAGAGCTAGTATTCATTGTGGTCCCAAGTGTTTAAGGTGTATGTTAGATATGTTGTCTGGTCCAGTACCCTTCGAATTCTTAATGTTTTTGATGATGTTGATGATCTGGTCTGTATTGAAGGGTGTAATGGTCGTGTCGAGTCTGTAGGTTTTATTGTGTCTGGCTGTTTGTCTGTCTGCGTGTTTCTGGTTGTTTTCTCTGTTTAAGTGACTTATCTTCGCGTAGTGATTAACAAGAATCTTAGCTTGTTGTGTGTATATTGGGATATTATTTTGGCTGCGACAGATAGCCGCGTGTGAGGTGTGAATGCCGCTGTTGGAGTGGGTAATGCTGTTTATATTCTAGTATAGCCTGGATGTATCTGTGGAGTGGTTTAGTGTTGTTATAAATTCCCTAAATGGTTTTGATTTTCTTTGAGTTTGTTGTTTATTTCTGTGTTGAGCTGTTTTATCTGCTGTTTTATGGCTGCTGTGTGTGGTGTTTGTGTGTTATGTTTGAGGTTGGTACGTTGCCTTATGAGGTGGGCTATTTCTCTATTGTAATTTGGGTTGTATTTCCTAATGTTGCCCTTGGGTATGTATTTGTTTGCATTATTGATGATCTGATTAAATATCTTGAGTGTTGTATTGATGTTTATGATGGGTGTGCTGTTTAATGTGGTGAATTGTTCCTCAGTCTGTATTTTGAACTGTTCCCAATCAGCTTTCTTGTAATTTCTGTAAGTGTGCCTAAGGCTGTTGGGGCAGAGTAGAATGTGTTGTAATGATGATGGGCAGGTGATCTGATGACAGTTGTTTTTCTGTTCTCCATTGTGTATGTGTTGCTAGTGAGGGGGAACAGAACGTTATGTCTAGGGATGAGTTTGAGTATCCTGCTTGATGTGGTAGGTGTGTATGTTCTTCTGTATTGTTAAGAATGAAGCGGCTGTTTAGTTGTGTGACTATGTTGGAGCCTCTGGTGTTGCTTTTGTTTTGCAGGTACCAACTAGTGTCTTTAGCGTTGAAATCTCCTCCTAAGATGACATTAGTGAGAGAGGCCAGATTGTGTAACTGTGGATTGTAATTGGCTGGCACCTGAGGTGAACTATCTGGTGGGATGTAAATGTTGATTAGTGGGGTGTTGTGTTTTACGCGTGTTTTAATGTTAACTGCCTGTATTTCTATCGTGTTATGTGCTTGGATTGTTTTTGTAATGTTTTGGGTAGCATCAGTGTACCTAATGCTTTCACGTATGTAAGTGATGAGTCCACCCCCGTTATCCCCAGTACGATCTTGACGAATCGCAGTGAAGTCAGGGATAGTGGGTGTTTTGTGTGTGCGTTTTAGTTTTGCTTCTTGTATAAGTGCTATGTGAATGTTTTGTTTGTGTACGAATTCCCTAAGCTGAATGATTTTGTTTGTGAGGCCATCTACGTTGTACTGTAATATGTTAATATTATACTTCTGTGTGTGTCTCATAGTGCTATTGTGTCTGTGTCTTTGTGTATGGTGACATGTGTAAGTTGTAGTGGGGCCTGGATTAGTCTTAATGTCGCCGGAGAGTAAGAGTAATCGGGGGAGCACGCAATTGCTCCCCATAAATGAAAAAATAGCACGCTGAGAATAGGTCCGGCCCCGGAAGCCGATCGGCACTCTGACCGTGCTACGCAACAGGCCGTCGACTGTCAGTCTGGCCAACCGTAGACAGCCCGCTGCACGGAGATTTGAGGAAGTTTGGCCACCAGCGCGTTGATGTTTTGGTTTGACGTCGCCTCTTCTTCGCGTTGACATGTCCCGCGCTGGAGGATGCAGCCACTGTTAGAAGCTTCCTCGTCAGCTGCTATCACTTTTTTCACGTTGTTCTAGCTACCTGTTCAGAGGTTTTTTAGAAACGAATCTCAGTTTTCTACTCAAAACTGCTCTTTCTAATTTTAAAATTGATTATTCAAGGAAGGAAGATGTTGACTTCTATCTTGCGGCAACAGTCGATGATATTTATGTTACTTTATTGATTAATGAAAATGATTAGGCTCTCCAAGTTATAAAAGATTTCTTTCGTAATAATTGATAAATACGAAACACAAAACGTATATGTAAACAGGATGATGATGCTTAGACTACTCAAGTTGATGAAGTTTTCTCTTTTGGCACATTGTAACTATCTCAGTTAAATTGTTTACAAATCTAGTGGAAAGAATGAAATATTACAGACATTTTTAGTTTTATGCGAAAAGTAAAAAGGTTATGAACGAAATTCCATGAGTAAAAGTTTATTATCTTCATTAAAGAAAGCACAAGCAGCGTCGTACGCCAGGCATCTACGAGACAAGTTTGATGAATCGCATAAAGTGGGTGAAGCTACGAGTAAAACGGGGGAAGCTAAGAACGATTCTAAGAGCGACTTTCCTTTTAAGATCACAAAGTGATCACAAGCCCTACCCGTAGGGTAGGAGTCGAAGGCGCGGCTTGTTAAAATGAGAGTGTGAACTAACTTAAATAAATTAAGTAAAAATGACTGGTAAAGGACGAAGGTATGCATTCCATTCGATGGAATTAGAAGAGTACAAGTTCGTCAGTGTTCAACAAATATTACCTCCTGAGAGAAAAACGTGTTTTGTCGATAGTTTCAAGAAAAAATGTGTCTGCTGTTAAAGCTAGACATTTGATGTTCTTCAGCGATGAAGCATGGCTCCATCTGTCAGGGTATGTTAACACATAAAACAACAGATACTGGACCTATAAGAGGCCTAATGATGTTTATGAATTTTGTCTAAAAGATCGAGAAATCGGTGTTTGGTCTGAGGCATCCAGAAGATGGATTACTGGACAATTATTACACGAAAATAATTGGTGTTACATGAATATCAGGGTTAAAAAAAATTGTCAAAATATAAAACGCGTGTATTTCATCCAGCAGTAAATATAAAACAAAAAATTGAAGGTCTGAGTTGAAACAAAACAAATTTGTTATTGCAAGTTACTGAAACAAATGACAAGACTCATTTTTTTCAAGATTTGCAAACATTTTATTTTTTCTTTCAAGCATTCAAGGCTGAAATCGATTTTTCAAGATCTAATAAAAATTTTTAAGACTGGCGACGCTGATTAGACAAGGGGCGGAATCGAGACCCGGTGACGGCAGGCGGCGCGCAGCAAAATATAGCTGGTCATCCTTCCACACAATAAAAAATTGGCTGGTAGATAAATGGGTACCCTTGGTAACCTAGTGGTTAAGACGCTGGGCTGCTGGTCGGGCGTGGTTCGGATTCCATGTTAAACTGTAGGTCTAAGGTGGAGTGACAAGCTTGACCTTCGTCAGAATGAACAATTCTGACGGAAGCTAAACCAAGGTTAACGAAGGTGTATATATATATATATATATATATATATATATATATACACCTCGTAACCTCGTAGCAGTTCCGTGCGTTGGTTTCTCTTCACACGAAGGTCAAGCTGGTAGCCCCATCTCCAGTCATGGCTGGGTGGAGTAGCGAGTTACTCTCTTGCGCTTTCCACCGCACATAGCCAGGTACAGTGCTTACAAGAAGTCTCGCGCCTCTGTCTCGTCCCAAGCTAGTCTGTTAGGTATAAAATGGGCGGTCTTTATGGCAGCGGAGGTGTGTTCGGATTGGTGCACATAATTGCTCTAACCTCATCAATGACGTCCACATTATCATCGTGTTGATACATTATCATCGTGTTGATCACTCTATCTATTTATATATAGAGACATACTGTATATAGATATATATAGAGTATGCAAGGGATAACGTGTCTCAGTCCCAGCTATGGTAGTTGTCTTACAATTAACAGTCCCAAGTGCAAGTTACGTTAACACCTCCACACAAACTACCCTGGACTAAAATAACATACGTGAAGCCCTTACCCACAAACCATTTAAAAGGTGTGATTTAAAAGCTCTCTGTGTGTCTCTCTGTGTGTCTCTCTGTCTCTCTCTCTGTGTCTCTGTGTGTGTGTGTGTGTGTCTCTCTCTCTCTCTCTCTCTCTCTCTCTCTCTCTGATCACACCGCATGGCAATGTATCCATATAACGTTAATAATAACCGAAACTCGAGAAAATATACTCTCTGCCTTCCGCTCTACTCCAAATCCTTTTCTCTTAGTGACCTCTTAATACAAACTAATCTCTCATATTTTGCGACTTTTTAACTCTGGTAGGATTCAATTCCATTCTTATAGTGTAAGAGATACTTAAATTCATGTGTGTATTATGCGATATGATGTGCGTAATAAATAATCATTTTTAAATAGTTGGAGCGTTCAAGGTCATCCGTAATAATCTATAGACTACCCCTCAAGCCCACTCTCAACGCTTAGATTTCCCTAAGACACAGGCGTCTTCGAGTAACATGAATGCGTAGAGATCTAAGGTGTTAGGATCCATATTATATAATTTATGTGCCAGGTTTAAGAACGCTGGCATTGAAGGATGGAAGGAAGGGACAGTAAAAGCGATAATAGGTTTAATGAAGGAAGTGGAATGAGGATGGAGGTAAGCGTTGCTATGTCGAAGGAAACGACAAGACAAAGAGCAAAATACCTTAAACTAACAATGAATTGACAGAAACAGAAGAGTCTGGTCTTAGACGCACTGATAGGTTTCACATATGTGGCTAGAGGCCGCCACTCAGAATTACCACTACTATCTAAGTCATAATAAAGTTATTTACTATGACAGAATAGTCATGAGTAGTTATGGAAATAAAATATGATTATACTGTTGATGGCTGACTATATTCAGTTGGGATATAAACTATTGCTGAAAATCTTTGGATCCATGGCTTTTAAGACGAATTTTTTATGCATATGTTCAACAAAATAGGAAATTGGCTGATTATTATTACCATTCGAAGGGTTGGTACCCTTCACAACCGAAATCAATTTCAGAAGGGGTGCATGGTATCTTCATTTCCTTTATCGTCCCAGCACGCTTCACATAAGCCATTTACACAAACATGGAAAGGCCGTCTGTGCACCACGAGACGACCCAGGCAATGCGGGGAGCAATGGTGACATTGCATGAATATGGTGTGCCAATAAGAGAAATATCAAGACGACTAGACGCTCATCGAAGCACTGTGGAACGGTGGATTCATCGGTATTAAGCAGAAAACTCAATCGCTACTTTGCGGAGGTCTGGTTCTCTGCGTTCAACATCTCAAAAGGAAGATGCTGCGATTGTTAATCATGCCAGAGAGCATCTGTTTGTTCCAGCCACGCATATTTACAGACACCTGAACCTTCGTTGTAGCGCAAATACAGTGAACAACAGACTTCACGAGGCAGGGTATTTTTCTCGCCGTCCAGCTATAAAACCTGCATTGACGATTGAGCATAAAGAGGCGCGGATGGGATTTGCCTTGCAATACTTGCCGCAGGAGGAAGAATTCTGGAGAAAAGTTGTGTACTGTGACGAAAAAACATTTTCAACAGATAGTCATGGTTCCCTGCATTGTTGGAGACAGCGCTGAAAACGCTATGAAGAAGGAAATGTTTTCCCGAGCAAACGTAGTGGTCACATCAATCTCGGTGTGTGGGGCTGGATGTCTGGCTATGGTGTCGGAGAATTGACTCAACGCTCTACTGGACAGCAATATTGCCAGATACTGGAAGAGGTGCTGCTACCCAGTGTTCGTGCGTATCTGGTTCCAGCACCGGAACCATTTTACTCAATGGAAGATAACAGTCCCATCCATAGGAGTAACGTTGTGAGAGCGTGGTACGAAGATCAGCCAGAGATTATTAATCTAATTTTGCCACCACGTTCTCCTGATTTGAATCCGATTGAAAACCTTTGGGCAATAATGATTAACGAATGGGAGCAACGCAATGAAAGAACATTTGAAGCACTTTTAGCTCACACGAGGAAAAGTTGGGAGAGCTTACGCCGAACACCAAACATTCCCTACAATCTGGCCTCTTCTATGCCGCAACGATTGCAAGAAATTATTGATGCTGGAGGAAGCTATACGAAATACTGATGTTAAAGCCATGACATAAATGTGTATCGAATATATATTTATGTTAATATAGAATTTTATTATATTTTTATGTTTGACATCTATTAAAGTATATATTGTGACCATGAAAGAACTTTACTTATTCTTAGTTAGAATCTTTTCTTGCAATGTCTACGCTCGTGGAGATGATATGCATTGTTGAAACAAACTATGAGAAGGTAATAGTTTCAGGAAAAAAATAAAAACTGGCAACGTCGAGGTCATCACATGTTTATGGGAATTGTCATATGATATGCTACCAATAAACTCTTATATACTACTATATACAGTATACTGTATTACGTAATAATTACGATGAACAAATCAAATGCAAATTTCTCTGATTCACTGCCCACCAGTCTTGCTTTAGACTAATGACTTTCATAAGATGGAATAGGTTTAACATAGTTCGTTTAATAGGTTACCACTTAAAACAATGGATAAACTATCTATTAGTTAATTTTAAAATCAGTGACCAAAACTACATTAGTATACCGATTTTCATTAAAATTCGCTGCTCGGCCCCAAACGGAAAAGACCCTAAATGAATACTAAATCAAGGTAAATTAGATATGTTGCTAGGATCTGAAGGCAACGAACACTACTGTAAATATATAATTCTACTGCTGTGTTAATTTAACTGAAAGACAACTTATCAGAATAACTGACACTGGACACTCGATAAATGCGGTGTTCACAACGAAGAACAGATGAAGACTGGAGGGAGAGAGATTCATTTTTGTGTATTGATAATAATCAGCCCAATAATCAGCTTTTACATACCAAAAAATATATGTATTTGTAAAGTTGTCCCCTTTGCTAATTAGTTTTTTGTCTCTGGCCCACAGTTCTGTAAATATCAGGTGTACACAAAGTCCTTTCCCGATTATAAACTTTAATTAATTCATGAAATCCAAAGAAGACAGAGTAATGCTTTGTTTTTCATATTATTGTATAACACATCACCTTTATTATGTTTCTCATTAAATTTCAACATGTGCGCCGTTAATTACACGTAGCACATCCCAGCGAAATTCGATTTCACGCCAGATGTTCCCTCGCATATCTCTTGTGACACTGTTGATGGCATCGCAAATCCCGACATGAAGAGTGTCTATGTCGGTAGTAGTATGGCCGAAAACGGAGAGAGAGCAAAGCAATTGCAATGTTGATCAAATTTTGCAAGGTGCCACCCATCCCTCCAGTGCCAGTGCCACCCCCTTCCACCCAATACCACCCCCAGCCCCCATGGTGCCAAAAAAGGGGGAGTCCACCTAACCTCTTTGAGGGAGAAGTAGGGACGGCCTCACCCCCAAAGGGGTATACCTAACCTAAAAGAGAAGAGAGGAGAGGGGAGAACATCTTCTCACCAGGGCATCGAGGCGCATAATAAGAGATGTTCACAGCATCACCGGGCTTAGAAGTGTCTTTCAGCAAGTTGGCGTAAAAGCCAGTGCCTCCAGGCATTATTAGCCAGTTGGCACAATGTGTATATATATATCGTTTGAATAACCATTTGTCCTAAAAGCACACACACATATATATATATACACATCATTATTATTAGTCTACACACAAACACACACACACACACACCAACTATATATACACGTTCATCTTCAATATCGAAGTTAAACTCGGAATCAACTCCCTCCGTCATCAACGAATGTACCAACCAATGTTCTTTATACACATACTAAAACCCATCAACTATATATAAACACGTTCATAGATCTTCAATATCGAAGTTAAACTCAGAAACAATTCCCGCCATCATACATATATATGCATATATATATATATTATATATATATATATTATATATATATACGATCGTACATCTTCGGTATCAAAGTTCAACTCGAAATCAACTCCATCCGTCATCAACGAATGTACCAACCAAAATTGTTTATACACAAACACACAGGCACCATCTATATATATATATATATATATATATATATACACATTCATAGATCTTCAATATCGAAGATAAACTCGGGAACAATTCCCTCCGTCATCAAAGAATGTACTAACCAACGTTATTTATACACGGGGTAAAAGTTACCAATGTTATTATTACTGCACACACACACACACACACCAACTATATATATATATATATATATATATATATATATATATATATATATATATATATATATATATATTAGGGTGGAGCGAAAAATACTTTTTTTCTAGTATGAAGTTCTAATAGTGATTAAAAGTTGCATTTAGTAGACGATATATACCTGCCAAAATATGAGTTCATTTGTTTAATATTTTCAGCTGCCACCAGGGGGCTAAAGTTAACACAATTTTGGGTAAAAAGGAAAAAAATGCTTCTATTTTAGGTTTATCAAACTATTATAAACTTTTATCTTAGAATTATGTAATAGTTTGATTAATATTCTTAAATGATAAGAATTCGTTTTGTAAAAATGCCTTTTCATATGCTTAATATCTTCAGCTGCCACAAGAGGGCTGAATTTAACTTAAAAATGACAATTAAGTATGATTCTGTATTTACTTGAAAAAGGGAACAGTAATAAATTAGGATGTCTCTCCTCCTTTATACTGGCTTGAGACAGTTAAGAAACGTTATTTCGTGCCTTAGCGGAGTTACCACCCTTTCCCCAACCAACCTCCCTCTAGAAAGGATTCTTGCTGAAGACTATTTAGTAATTTGCTTTTGTGTCAAATTTTGGCTGTTTTTTCCTTGATTCTAATGTAGCACGAATCCAACCGTCTCTGTTTGTAGGTCCGCAGACTGATCCAGCAGCGTCTGTAACGAGCTTGACGCATCTCTCTACGGCTTGTGTATGACATGGAAACTGAAATAATTCTGAATGAAGAGTAGTACCATGTTTGATGCATGATTCAATATCATCAAGAGAAACTCCTTTGATAATTATCGGTGGTTCTGCTATCTGAAAATCTTGCCACGTAATGAGATCTGTATAGTCTTTGGCATAAAAATTTATTTCTGGCACCTTAAAATACCTGATAACATCTGTTTCTTGAATGCATGCCCTTGCTTTTATGATACGCCTAAATCCCAACTGACGCACATGCTCCCTTTCATCAGCTATCATTGCAATGAGAATGTTTTCTTGATTTGCGTAATATGCATTTCGCTGAATAACTGAGTCATGTACTCTCCTAAGCTCTTCACGGAGATACCGGCTTCTTGCAATCATATGCCACATATGTTTAGCACCATATTGGCATAATGGTTTACGCTTTATCTGAAACCACATTGGTGCGTATACTCTAACAATGAAAGTAGCTAATTCTTGTAAATTGCCTGAAGGATTCTCTGTGCTTGCATACAACCGCAGAGTCCTGTTTGCTGTGGTGAGCCACCTTGAATGTGATATATTGCCTGGACTCTTATGACTATGACTCTTTGAGAATGTTCCACTTGATATAGCCTTGTGAATTTCAAGAAGGTATTTCTGGTCAGTACTTATGTCATCTACATCAACTTCACACATGTCCTCTTGAATTTCAATGGGTTTGAAGTTAACTATGGGAAGCTTTTCACAGTCTGAAAGTGCTCGGCCAATTTCTCCTGAAAATGCTCTTGGTCCAGTAGTGGTACCATCCAAGTGATGAAACAGATGGCGCAATGGAAGTTCATTAAGGTGTAAAAGGCATATCAGCCACTGCAATGGCTTATTAAAGGCTTCTTCCAGTAATCTTATTGTGCCTCCAATACTACCAGTGTTAACCACTGTCGAATCACAGCCAACTGCAACGATGTTCCCTATATCAACATTCCTTTCTTTCAAGCAATTCACTAGCGCTGTGCAAATGTATTTAGCTTTGCCACTGGAAGGTGTCACATGTGCAAAGTACAGAGAGTGTGGTTCAGATATTATGCTGATATGCTCTTCGCGTTTGGTTCTTTGGTGGTTAGAGCCATCACTCTCCTGGACTTGAATCATTGTTTTATCCTTTCTGCCATCAAAGTATAATCCCCGCATGGTTTTTGGCTCTCCTATCTGTTGTAGTTCCTTTCTCTATTTTTGTCTTTCACGTCTTAGCTTACTTCTGTCTATAATATTCCCTTTGTCTTCGGGAGTAACAATTTTAAGATCTGCCAATACTGCAGAAGCAATAGCAGCCCCAGCTCTGTCCGACATTTTAAATCTATCACAAGTAATTGCTAATGAAGGCAGTGGCTCACGCATCTGTTTTTCTGATATTACATATTGAGTCGAGGTTGTATCTTCCTCATTATCTTCAGATATCTCTTCTAGTTGTTGAAGTTCATTTGTCTCTGTTTCGATTTGTAAGTTGGACGTATTGGTTATAGCAGCACTAGTTGTTTGTGAGGATTCCAGACGTGCTTTTTCCATTTCCTTTCGATGTTCTCTTGCTTGTAATCGTCTTGTGTGTGCTATGTCAATGCTTCCAATCACCATTATTCTGCGTGTTCGTTGGTCATTTAAAAAATCCTGCTCTTTTGGAGGGACTTTCTTACTCTTTTCACATGAGCATCTCCTAAACTCCTTACATTTGCAGGTGCAGATGTCAAACAAAGTGCATTTGAAGAGTTTTCAAATTCTTCAAGCTGATTTTTGTACTTAGGCTGATCCTTGCGTGACTTGTATGGCTTTAATAAGGACCTGTATTTATCATGGTACACTCGCATCATCTGTAAAACGCGTGTATGTGAAACTATTGGCAAAAAGGCCTTCTTCCAAATATTTTCTACCTTTTTGGAAACTGCCTCTGCTATTTCAGAAAATGAAAGCTCCTTGTTATTCATCTGCTCCTTCACTAAATGTTTTGTGAACAGGTAATCTTTCATAATGCAGTTATAAGTTGGTAGTTGCATATCACTCATCTCACAAGGTACTTCAAATATGGCACACTTCATATGTTCTCTAGTGAAATGTCTATATTTAGTACTTGATGCCATAATATTTTTAAGAAAAATTCACAATCACAAAATATCCTGTAACATCAAAACATTATATAATTAATATATATAATATATTTTATAAGTATATATAATATATTATATAAATATATAATATATTATATAAATAAACTAAAATTATATAATACATTATAACAAGCATTTTATAATAAAATCAATATTATCTCTATATAAATCACTTTAAAATAAAGTTTTATAATATTCCGATCATATTAAAAAACTCTCCGATCAACTGAGCGACTAGGCCCACTACCTAAGAAGACAAGTGTTAACACACTGTTCTAATGACTCACAGAAAGAAATTCCTTCACACCAAAACCCTCCCCCACAACCCTCCCCAAACCCTCCCCCACAACATTCAGTGTAGTCTCAACATGACTCAGTTACTCTAAATTGTGTTAAGTTCAGCTCTCTTGTGGCAGCTGAAGATATTAAGCATATGAAAAGGCATTTTTACAAAACGAATTCCTATCATTTAAGAATCTTAATCAAACTATTAGATAATTCTAAGATAAAATTTTATAATAGTTTGACAAACCTAAAATGGAAGCATTTTTTTCCCTTTTTACACAAAATTGTGTTAAATTTAGCCCCCTGGTGGCAGCTGAAAATTTTAAACAAATGAACTCATATTTTGGCAGGCATATTTTGTCCACTAAATGCAACTTTTAATCACTATTAGAACTTCATACTAGAAAAAATGTATTTTTCGCTCCACCCTAATATATATACTATATATATATAAACGTTCATAGATCTTCAATATCGAAGTTAAATTCAACTAATGTTGTTTATACTCGTACTAAAAACCAATATATATATTATAATATATATATACTTTTTCATTTAATGTCATGAAATTCAAATATTAAGCACACAGCATATAGCAATAATTTCAAACGCAATAAAGACCAATAACATAATCGCGAAATAAAATCATAACTGAATTAACTAAGAACGATGGAGTTTTAAGAAAAAACATTCAGAATTTCCACTTTTCAGAAAACTGCTTTTCTCTTTTTCAAACCGCATATTCCAAAATGAATCATTCATTATCGCCGAATAAAAAACGATACACTTTTAAAGTACGTGCGATAATATCACCCAACTTCTGTTTTATCTGTCACCCTACCACGAAGGTGTGCGTTTTGGTCCCTTATCCAGTGTTGGATCAACTGGCACCGGCATCAAATTCCGATGCTAAAGACTTTCAAACTACTTTTTCTGAATAATCCGCAAAGACAGGCATTGGTTCCAGAAGGATGTTTCGAACCGCTGTATATGGAATTTATCGATAAGAAATCTTGTACTAATGACTCAAAGACACGTACACACAGATATATAATATATATATATATATATATAATATTATATATATATATATATATATATATTCGGTTATTGACATAAATCAATTTATTTGGGTATAAAAAAGTTTTAATTAATGATGATGTGGCGAAGAAGCGCACAAAACTCTCCCAAAAACTTTGAATTCAGGTTCTAACTTTTTAAAATTGATTTTCAGTTTCAGACATTAATACCTTTCGGGCGAGTTAATCTCCGCTCGTTAAAGATTTTTTCCTTAAAAGACAGCTAAGATTTAAAATTTCGTTAATCACCTGTAAATCCCTTTGTTTGTTTGTGCTTATAACGGGTAATCCCCCAAAAGGTCATTATGAATCCCACACTGGCCTAAGTTTCCAACTGCGAAAGAGGCAAACTTCCTCTTCTCTCGCTTATTGGGTTAGTAAACTTAAGCAGAAGCACAACCGGAATGAATGTGTGTGTGTGTGTATATATATATATGTATATATTACTTACTTTTGTTTACTTTTTGTTGAGTTTGAACGACGGTTCAGGATCGACTTGCGGTCGACCCCTCTGCAGCATCCCGCCTCATTTGCGGGACTTGGTGAAGGATGGAATTGCTCTCTGATCTCCTCCTGCCCTCGTAGCCAGCCATGCAAGGCTGGTCAGGGACTTTGCACAAAAATCTGTCCAGCTGGTTCTTGAAGTTATTCAGTCTCGGTGTGCTGGAGATTCTTCACTTCTTTTGGAAGGACATTGAAAAGCTTTGGGCCCGGTATTCTGAGGGTATTTTCCATCCTCGTTTTCATAGCCCCTTTTCCCACCGCAGCTGGGACCGTACAAAATCTGCCTCTTCTCTTATTCCAGTTTGTTTCTATTTCATTTCTGAGGTTAGGGACAGAGCCCTCAAATATTTTCCATATGTATATTATTGTGTACCGCTCGCGCCTTCTTTCGAGAGAGTAGAGTTCCAGGGATTGTAGTCGAGACCAGTAATCTTCACCTTCCGTTTCCTCTATCTTAGACGTAAAAGTCCTTTCTATAGCTTCAATGCTTGCAATGTCTCTTTTTCTGTGTGGGCTTGTGAGTACTGAGCAATACTCAATTATTGGTAGGACTAGACTCCTCCATAATTTGAGCAGGATGTTTGCTTTCCTGCTGCCGAAGCTCCTCCAGATGATTCGCATTATTTTTCCTAGCCATATATTTCATAGTGTATATATATATTATATATATATATATATATATATATATATATATATATATAATATATATATATATATATATATATATATATATATATATATATATATATTACACACACATACATATTTTACAATCAGAGAAACTCTTATTATTGTACACATGACACCCACACAGCTACACACACACACACACACACACACGTATATAATAAAGTACAGCATCACCGAAATGGCGTTTTCTTAAAATGTTCGCCATTTGCGCATTTTAGAGTCACGTGGAGAACGTTCATAGATTCCCTATTATCACACACACACACACACACACACACACACACACACATTCTTCATGATATTCAAATATCTATAGGCGTTATAACATCATTACGAATAAAAGAATCTAAAAATTAAAATTAGTAGAAATAATTCCAAAACCTTACATAGAGCAGCCCCCATTTCTGAAACATTCTCTCTCTCTCTCTCAGTCCAGCGCAGATTCAACTATCGTAGAAATTCTAAGTGATGCATTGGCTACACTCGCTCTCTTTCACCGAAAAAAACATTGATATCATAGTCGATATATATATATATATATATATATTTCCTACACTCGACCATCTGTATAGAACAGTTGTAATTTAAGAAACACTAAACCAAACATATGCGCGTATTCGCGCTTAAACACTATTATATTTAAGTACAATGAGTTTCATTATCTTACTTCCTAATTTACATGGGTTGCACTTAAGATTTTTGTTAGTACGCCATTATTAATCAGGAATTCAATTGGGTTTTAAACGAATTCACAATATTTTTATATCTGTATTTAAGTCATTCCATTGTTTCATTCCAAAGAAAATGGGAATTATCACCCTGTAAAGCCCAATAACATAATCGCGACATACAATCACAACTGAAAGTTTCAATTAAAATTTATTCCTACCACAAATACATTCGTTTTACGATGACTTGATCAGATCTCGATTATTTATTTAATGAGAGTCCTTTACAGATTTCATATTAAAACAATCGGCTAAATGCTATTAGAAGAAACACGTCCAGACTATATATATATATATATATATATATATGATACACACAGACCGTGCATATATATATATATATATATATATATACACGCTCATAGATTCCCTATTATTACACCCACAAACCCACAAAAATACAATCTGGGCTCCCTATACAATCGTGCAGCAAGCATCACACTGCTCAAACGCTCCCCTCATGATACAATCGCGTCGCTTTTTTCCGCTATTCAAAATTTATCCAAGTCATCCCGTTAATTCAATATACTGAATTTATATTGTTGTGTATATATATGAATAAGAATTATAATATTTAAAATAAATACACCGTTTAATTTGATCCTTCACTGCACTCTTATACGAGTGTAGTCTCAATAAGAATCAGTGTCCCCACAAGCAAAAGGCATGTCCTATATTCGGGTGGATCCGACTCAGTGTTTCGTCAAATCCTTAGAGATATAATTATTGTCGGCCCAAATAACACATACTTATATATACGCCTCAAAATATGTATAATTGAAATAATGCATTTATTAAACGCGTCTAATTAAACGTGCCTAATGGATAAGTTTTGAATAGCGGGAAAAAGCGACGCGATAGTATGATGCAGGCAGCGTTTGAGCAGCGTGATGCTTGCTGCACGAGTGTATAGGGAGCCCAGGTTCTATTTTTGTGGGGTCTGTGGGTGTAATAATAGGGAATCTATGAGCGTGTGTATATATATATAGTCGGGAAGTGTTTCTTCTAATAACAATTAGCTGATTGTTTTAATATGAAACCTTTAAAGGACTCTTATTAAATAAATAATCGAGATCTGATCAAGTCATTATAAAACGAATGTATTTGTGGTAATAATAAATCTTAATTTAAACGTTTCAGTTGTGATTGTATGTCGCGATTATGTTACTGGACTTTACATTGGAATGAAACTATGGAATGACTTATATACCGATATAAAAATATTGTGAATTCGTTTAAAACACAATTGTGTTCCTGATTAATAATGGCGTACTAACAAAAATCTTAAGTAGAACCCCCGTGTAAATTAGGACGTAAGGTATTTAAATATCATAGTGTTTGAGCGCGAATACGCGTATATGTTTGGTTTAGTGTTTCTTCAAATTACAACTGTTCTATACAGATGGTCGCGTGTAGGAAATATATACTATATATATATATATATATATATATATATATATATATAATATATATATATCGACTATGATATCAATGTTTTTTCGGTGAAAGAGAGCGAGTGTAGCCAATGCGTCACTCAGCATTTCCACGATAGTTGAATCTGCGCCGGACTGAGAGAGAGAGAGAGAGAATGTTTCAGAAATAGGGGTGCTTTCTGCAAAGTTTGGGGATTATTTCTACTAATTTTAATTTTTAGATTCTTTCATTCGTAATGATTATATAATGCTTATAGATATTTGGATATCATGATGAATGTGTGTGTGTAATAATAGGGAATCTATGAACGTTCTCCACTTGCCGCTAACATACGCAAATCGTTAACATATTAAGAAAACGCCAATTCGGTGTTGCTGCACTTTAATATGTACGTGTGAGTGTGTGTGTGTGTGTGTGTGTGAGTGTCATGTGCACAATAATAAGAGTTTCGCTTATTGTAGAATATGTGCATATATATATATATATATATATATATATATATATATATATATATATATATATATATATATTATACATTCATTCCGGTTTGGCTTCTGATTAAGCTTTCTAACTCGATAAGATAGAGAATAGGATGTTTGCTTCTTTCGCAGTTGGAAACTTAGGCCAGTGTGGGATTCATAATGACCTTTTTGGGATTACCCGTTATAAGCACAAACAAACAAAGGGATTTACAGATGATTAACGAAATTTTAAACCTTAGCTGTATCTTTTTAGGAAAAAATCTTTAATGAGCGGAGACTAACTCGCCCGAAAGGTATTAATGTCTAAAACTGAAAATTTATTTTAAAAAGTTAAAACGTGAATTCAAAGTTTTTGAGAGAGTTTTGTGCGCTTCTTCACCACACCATCATTAATTAAAACTTTTTTATACCAAAGTAAATGGATTTATATGTCAATAACCGAAAAAAATACATATATATATATAATATATATATGTGTGTGTGTGTGTGTGTGCGTGTGTGTTTGTGTGTCTTTAAGAGTCATTAGTACAAGATTTCTTATCGATAAATTCCATATACAGCGGTTCAAAACATCCTTCTGGAACCAATGCCTGTCTTTGCGGATTATTCAGAAAAAGTAGTTTGAAAGTCTTTTGCATCGGAATTTAATGCAGGTGCGAGTTGACCCAACACTGGTTAATGGACCAAAACGCACACCTGCGTGGTAGGGTGACAGATAAAACAGAAGTTGGATGATATCGGACGTACTTTAAAAGTGCATTGTTTTTTAACATTTGGAGATAATGAATGAATCATCTTGGAATATACGGGTTGAAACATAGAGAAAAGCAGTTTTCTGAAAAGTGGAAATTGTGAATGTTGTTTTTTTAAAACATCATCGTTCTTAGTTAATTCCGTTGTGGTTGTATGTCGCGATTATGTTATTGTGCTTTAATGTGTTTGAAATTATTGCTATATGCTGTGTGCTTAATATTTGTATTTCATGACATTAAATGAAAAAGTGTGTGTGTGTGTATATATATATATATATATATATATATATATATATATATATATAGTGTGTATATGTATATATATATATATTATATAATTGGTTTTAAGTACGAGTATAAACAATATTAGTCGCGTTTAACTTCGATATTGAAGATCTATGAACGTTTATATATATTTACATATAATTGGTGTGTGTGTGTGTGTGTGTGTGTGCACAATAATAATATTTTGTTTAATTTCCTCATTTCTACCATATCTCGAGAGCTGAAATTTCTCAGTGCTAAATGTCATATTGTTGTCTTCTGACCATTTGTATATTTTGTTAGTGTCCCTCTGCGTTGATCTCTCTTCACACGAAGGTGAAGCTGGTGGCTCCGCCTCTAAGCCTAGTTTGGTGGAGGGCTGTTAAGTGGAACTACAGACAGCTGATCCTGTCCCAAGAATTCCTTGGCTTAGAGAACAAACGCTTGAATATAACAATTCCAGCAAAAGAAATATATGAAAGCGACTTCGACCGTACATGAAGAAAGACAGTCCTTTTATTATATGCTATAGGCCTAATATGAGCAACTATAGGTATTACCTATATTAATAAACCACCCCTCGCTCTAATAAACTATCACTAATGGCTATCTTAATTCCAAAACTCTCTCCTTTTACGATGTGCAGAACTGCAAAAAAAACCGTCCTATTATAGGGCTACTTAGTAACCACTTTCTTAATTTAAACGATGAAATAGGCATCATATTTAATTGAGGTGTATAATACGTATAGGAGTACTAAATAAAATTAAGCATTTTTCGGCCAGCTTGAAAATAAATAAGTATGAAAATTAATGAGAATTACAGATCTCAATTGAATTTCCCATCTGAAACTGCCGTGCTAAATGATGATGGAAAAAAAAAATATATATATATATATATACACACGGTTATACAATACGGTTATACAGCTATGCAATACACCTCGGTAGTTAGCGTCGCTGAGTACGACTCTATCGAACCGTGTTCGTGATCCGGTGATGGCCGTCGACGCGCTGCAAACTCTGCTGTTCATCCTTCCACACAATTGGTTGATAGATAAGTGGGTACCCTTGGGAGTCTAGTGGTTAAGGTGATGGGGCGTGGTTCGGTTTTCGCATTAAACTATAAGTCTAGACGGTTTATAATTAAATTGGCTGGCAAAATTGTTATAATTTAGACGTGCGTCTGAATAAACCCTTATTTTGTAATTAAAAACTTATTTATTTGTCTGGATATCAAAGTCGAACATTAATTAGCACGTATTTTTAAACCTAAATTCAAAGAAAATCGAATGAGTGCTTTTCATAAATTGTATTAAGGGTGGACTTTTGGAGCGCTAGGTGTTTTAAAAGTCTCTTTTGTAATTAGCATACCATGGTGGAAATAAATATGAATAAATGTTGCGGAAGGATACCGTTGTCTCTGGTAAATAATATTCTAGGTGATGTCATACTTTCAATAATGACATCTGGTAACACCTTATGTACTGATCCTAGTTAGCGAGCCAATCAAATGTTCCCGAATCAGCGTAAGGAATTTTTAGAAGTTTATAAAGAAGCTACAAGTAAACGTTACGGATATTTGCTTTGTGACCTTCACCCGCCAAATCCCTGACGTTTTTAGAGTAGGCTTCGCCTACCTTAGCCCAATTTCTGTAGGTTTCAGCAGATTCTCTCTCTCTCTCTTTATATATATATATATATATATTAGGGTGTCACTTATTTGTATGGTAAGAATTGAACCATTAAGAAGTTTCAGCCTGACCCTCTAGAAATGTGACATTGCATGTAAAAACACTGATTATGAAGTTTCATGAGAAAATATTAATATTTAGAGGTCACTCAAGGCCATTAAAATTTTGATGACCCGTCGTTACTTGTCCTAAATTGAAATGCGCTTCCTTTCTATGCCTCACCCCAGTATCATTTCAGTCACCTTAATGGTAGGATGTGTTTGCATTAGCGTGTGTTATTTTAGTCTTTTAATCTTCCATGATATAAAAATCGCATGGTCATATCTATGACTAGTGTTGATGGACAAGAGAACCCTCCAAAGCGTGTGGTTGTTGACCTGGATACTATGAAAGAAAAAAGCTTGGAAAACTTTGTTACAAAAAACAGAAAATCATTGTTCACGAAGCTCAACCTCCCAGATGAATTCTTGGAGAAAACTGCCGAGCAATGGGAAGAGGATACCCATTACCAGACTGCGAAAGAGACTGTAAAAATTCTAACTGTAACAAATGACTTCGCTGAACGTGGAGTTGCTCTCATCCAGGATTTTTCTGGATACCTAACCAAAGATGAAGAACAACTTCAGTTTCTTCTCCAGGTTGTTGAAGACCATCGCAAGCATTGCACATGGGGACAAAAACATACTTTGAGTGGAAATAATGATTAATCATAATAATTGCGCTACTGTCTGCTGTTAATGTACTTCAGCTTAATATTATGATAATGTCTTGTGCACTTCCTGCTAATGTAGGAACATAATAAATTGTTTAAATGCATTTGGAAATTGTTTATATTCACACTTTCTGAGAATCTCGTATCCAATACTTCGAAGGCGTTGAGCGACCTCTAGATATTAAAATATCTCAATAAAACTTTGTACACAGTGTTTGTACATCATGTGGCATAATATGATGGGGTCAGAGCACGGAAACTTAAAAGTTAAAAAATAAGTGACACCCTAAATATATATGAAAATGAAAATGAAAATGAAAGGTTTATTGGCAGACTACAGTCCATATGACAAATATTATTAATACAATGACAGTTCATATACTAAGGATAGAAATATATACAATTGATTAGAAATAATACTGTAATGTCGAAGTTAAGTGGAGCTACAGACAGATGTTTTCCTACCAAGAAGTCCATAGCTTAGAGGATAAATGGCAGGACTCATGGATAGCTTGAATAATCGGGTTGGTTGATTTTTTAATTCTCTGCATTAGACTGTGTTAAGCACGTCTTGTTACCTCCGGAAAGCTCGGGACATTGCGGGTAGCAAACATATGCGAAGCTGAGTATCTCGGGGGTAATATATGTAACAGTCTAAAAGACCTGTTGTACAGCAAATTTAGGGTTCTGCCAGAACCTTTTTTATAATTCACCCAGAGTTGCTGTCCGTATATATTACTGCAGAAAGTACGAAAGAGAGTGTCTTTAGCTTCACTTGTACAGAATCGAAAGTTCCTTATGGTCATATTCGCTTTAGCACACAGGCTTCGAGATTGTTTTCTTATATCCGAGTCATCACTCAAGGAGCTGGTAATAGTTTGACCCAAATACTTAAACTCTTGTACTTCCTCAATTACTTCACCATTCATTTTAAACCTTATATCAGCTGGCTGATTACAGCTTTTAGGATGAAACTGCATAACCTTAGTTTTTGTAACATTAAAAAGAATATCATGTTTCAGCGAATACACTTCGCAGACCTTTAGTAGCCGATCCAGACCTTTAACAGAGAGACTTATTAACACCATATCAACGGCATAAACTATGTTATTTATCCTTTTGTTATCTATACAACATCCCACTGTTGCCTCATTAAGTGAAGCAATTAATCCGTCAATATACACATTAAACAGCATAGGGGAGAGCAAGGAACCTTGTCTCACCCCGCAAGAGGAACCAAAACACTCGGATAGTACATTGCCCCACCTAACAGTTAAAGATTGGTGGGAATACCAAAATTTCAATAAATTTAATATGTACATGGGAACATTCCTGTCTTCTAGTTTTGCAAATAAAATATTGTGTTTCACCCTATCATATGCCTTACTTATATCTAGGAAACAGCTATAAATATTTGAATTACTATCAATGTATTTAGATATTGTTTCTTTAAGTACATAGATACACAGGTCAGTTGAGTGGGACCTTTTAAAGCCAAACTGATTAGATGTCCATAGGAAATCATTTAATCGGAGTAACAAGAGTTTTTCTAGTAGTTTCGAGAAGCGGGAAGGGACAGCAATAGGCCTGTAATTATTGCTGGACAGAATGTCTCCGTACTTATTTTTAACCAGGGGCAAGATATACAGCTAGGGTGACAACTTCTTATAGGGATAAAATTTGAAATTCAAAAACATTTGCCGGCCATTTGTCCAATGCTGCCACCCTATGAGGAAACACCGTAGACGAAATCTCATGGAATTCGGAAAGCATTTAGGGGTGCCTCGAGTCACATGAATGAAACTGTCGCGCGGAAGAAATTTCAAGAATGAACGAGTTTCGACAACGCTTCAAAAACAAAAATGTTTCGAGAATGCAAGTGTATTATATAATTTAATAGAATTGTTTCCTTTATTTCATACTATAGATTATGCAAATCGATTAATTTATTTATTAAATTAAAATTTTCATAAATAAATCGTTAAATAATATGATGTGTATCAATCTTTGGATGATCAGCTTTTGGTGCTTCAAGTTCATTTTGCATACGACTGCCTGACTGAAAACAACGCTTAGAAGTTCTCCCGATTCTTTTAAGATATCTAAGGTAATATTTTTTATTTTGATACATTGATTATATTATTATTGGAAATTGTTCTAGAAAAGTTTCATTAATTGTTGGCATAGTTTGATGTTTAAATTATATAAATTTGGAACTGAATTTGATTTCCTATGATAATATATATACGAGTATATATACAGGGCCGTCGAGAGGGGTGGTCAGGGGGGGCCAGTGCTCTTGGGTGTACCTAAGCTGACATCAGGAACTGGTGAGGTCATCGCCTCGGTGGTACATGCTGCGCTCAAAGAATGGAATGTGTCAGAAAAGGTATCAGCTATGAGCTTCGACACTACAGCTTCAAAAATACTGGTTACTTGTCTGGGGCATGCGTAATTTTGAAGCAGAAACTCGGCCGCCGACTCTTATACCTTGAATGTCGCCATCACATCCTAGAACTTGTCGTTGAGAAGGCGTACATGGAATGCATGGGACCATCATCTGGTCCAGATATCCTCCTATTCTCCCGCTTCAAAGAGACGTGGAATACAATTTGCCAAGATAAGTACAAGACCCTGTCAGACCTTCCATCGAGTCTGAATGAGAATCGAGAAGAACTGATCGCTTGCTGGAATCTATATCTGACAAAACATCGGCCGAGGGATGATTACCGTGAATTCTTGGAGTTGTCGATTACAAACCTTGGAGATAATTTACCTAACTTTAGGTTTCGGCGACCTGGAGCACTTCACCGAGCACGTTGGATGGCAAAAGTAATTTATTCATTAAAAATCCTGCTGCTTTCCCATCAGTTCAGACTTACAACTCGTGAAATGTCTGGCTTAAAACGATTTGTATTTTTTGCCCTGGAGTTATATGTCAGCGCGTGGTTCACGGCCAGCAGTCCTTCATCTGCTCCCGCGAACGATTTGAAGCTTCTTCAAGACCTAGCAAAATACCACGATGAAAAGATCTCAGCATCCTGCCTTAGTGTCCTCGGTCGTCACTTATGGTACCTCAGCGAGTACTTGATTGGTCTCGCACTCTTTGATAAAGGTATCAATGCAACGACGAAAAAGAATATCGCTCGATCAATCCTCGAAAAAGAAGCTGCTGAAGATCCTCCAAAGCGAGCCCCAATACCTGCTGTTTCTTCCATTTCAACAAAGCAACTCTCGGACTTTGCCTCGAAAGGATCAAAGCTTCTCTTTGAACTTCTAAAAATTGATGATGGTTTCTTGTCCAAGGAACCAGAGACCTGGCCGGACGACGAAGATTTCAAGACTGGTTTGACTATAGTTGAAGGACTAAAAGTCGTCAATGACATGGCAGAGAGGGGAATTGCCTTGATCCAGGCCTTCAATACAAAGATTACGAAGAATGAAGAACAGCGCCAACATCTCTTGCAGGTTGTTGAGGATCATAGGAAGTCTCAGCCTGGTACATTGAAAAAGGGGTATGGCTTGAGGAAAAGCAAGAATTAATGGGTGGTCTACAATTGAATGAAAGACACCCTGGAATATATTTAGTAAATATATTATTTACTTATTACGATTGGAGTACGCCTGCACTTAAATCTTATGAACTAACACTAACGTTTATTTACATTAATTAAAAAAAATATTAATTTATTTTTACTAGGTAATGAATAATTAATTTTTGTTATAAGGAGAATTATTTACCTCACTTGAGACACCCTTAAATATTATCTGAATGACCTAATATTTACAGTACATTGTTTTCTCATGTAGTAGCAGCATTGAACAAATGGCCAATAAAAAACTCCAACTTTCGATTTTTATTGTCACCCTAATATACACCCTCATGAACTCTGCAGGGATATAGCTATGAGCAAGCATGGCTGATAGGAGCAATGATATATGCAGACATACTACGTCATTTGCATATTTTAAGTGCTCATTCGATAAGTCATCTACCTCTGACGCAGAACCAGTCTTTAACTCTTTAATTAACTTCTTTACTTCAGAAAATGATATCAAAGTATTTTCCCTTGTCCCTCCCGCAATCGTTTCGATGCAATCTATCTTAAGATTATCCCCATCACACTGTTAAGAATGTTAGAATAGTGGTTTTTTCCACAGCTTTGCAATTTCATCCTACCCCGACACCACATCGATTGTCGGAGGGAGGATATTTTTAACACCCGTTCGATTCTTAACAAATTTCCAAAATTTGTAATTATCGTTATTTATGCGAGCTTCACAGGCTTTTGATGCTCGAATAGACTCTTCTTCCTGTTTACATCGACTTATGGCCGCCTTATACTAACCCCGACTTCTACACATATTCATGTATACTAGTCGTAATCTGGGTCTACCATGAAAGCACCACAAATCATGGCGTCTTTCAACTCCCTCTTCAGGGGGGCAATAAAATCATTCCATCCAGGAATAATCTTAGTATGATAGTTGTAAGATTTAATCAAGGGGCTTCCTGCTTCTCTTAACAGGGATATTATCTTACTATAATACCTATCTATGAATTTACAGTGAGAATCATTTGAGCAAGGATTATTACAGGCAAGGTGCAAAATTTCTAAATTATTAAAGAAGTGACTTGTTCTGTCTTTGTATTCTATTCTGTGCTGCATATTAACGTTGGACCAATCGACGCGATTATTTTTACCTATTGATTTCTTGTTTAAGTCGTGTTGAGCATAAATTGGTAACGTTAATTAATATTTCTAATGGTTTATGATCAGAAGGAAGGAAATCATGCAGAATATGAACTTTAACAACTTGATCCTTTAGATTATTACTAGTGAGAGAATGATCAATCCACCTGGTGGTCCCATTCATATAACTAACGTATGTAAAATTACCACTGGCTACCCCTAATACATCTACATCACTTATACTTAAATTGGCCGACTCGCACATGTTACCCAATTCTACAGAGAATTCCGAGTTCACATGTGCGTTAAAGTCCCCCATTATTATACAGTGAGAATATTTGGGGTTATCTGATAATGACTTAATTTTGTACAGCAAATCAATGTATTCATCTAGATTACTGCCGTCGTTGTATGGGAAATAGCAGTTTACAATTAATATGCCATCATTATTCACTTGTAATTCAATGCCTAACAACCTTACATTATCGTTTGTTAAAAATTTTATGTTTTGACAAATTTTTCCTTATTAAGAAAGCAATACCATCAAAAGGCCTAACGTACATTAATTCATCTGACAAGTCTACTGCTGATGACGCATGGTGCATAGTCATCATGGATGGTAGAGAGGAATTTTAGCTTTTGCTTAGGTAGCCAGTGCTCCTGCAGAAGTATCAAATCTGCACTGTCGCAGATTTTATGAACATCTACAGTTGAATTCCTCACTGACCTTAATTATATGAAACTATTTTCAACAAGTTATCCGCCATGACTGGTAGAGAATTTATTATTAGTAAGATTATTATTATTATACACAGTACAACTTTCAGGCATTACCGTTAGGGCGCCTATTATTATTATTATTATTATTATTATTATTATAATTATTATTATTATTATTATTATTTTGCCTCTTATCAAATCTCCTGGAAATGTGAATAAACTTAACAATAATACCGTCTGGACATTGACTCATATTATACCGGTTGAAATGCGCATTTACACCTTTAATTATTACTTTAAATGAGTTATAATACGGAGATTTCGTGTTTAGTTTATCAACTATCAATATACTGTGTTCATGCTTAGGTAGCCAGTGCTCCTGCAGAAGTATCAAATCTGCACTGTCGCAGATTTTATGAACATCTACAGTTGAATTCCTCACTGACCTTAATTATATGAAACTATTTTCAACAAGTTATCCGCCATGACTGGTAGAGAATTTATTATTAGTAAGATTATTATTATTATACACAGTACAACTTTCAGGCATTACCGTTAGGGCGCCTATTATTATTATTATTATTATTATTATTATTATAATTATTATTATTATTATTATTATTTTGCCTCTTATCAAATCTCCTGGAAAAGTGAATAAACTTAACAATAATACCGTCTGGACATTGACTCATATTATACCGGTTGAAATGCGCATTTACACCTTTAATTATTACTTTAAATGAGTTATAATACGGAGATTTCGTGTTTAGTTTATCAACTATCAATATACTGTGTTCACCAATGACTTCTTCCATCATGTATCGAATATCGCTTGCCTCGTTCGAGAGCTGAATTCGCGGCACAAGGAGGGTGAGATTCCCCATCGGTGGCCTCGCCGCGGAGACCGGTTGAGGAAACCTTCGGGAAGGCCGCCTGTTAACAGTTACCCACCCGTCCTCCTCCCTCGATCTCCCTGAGGCAGGGTTCGCCCGCCTGGGGGATGGGTGGCACAACCTTTTGGGGATAGGAGGCCCCTCCCTTACTCTGTGGCTTGGTGAGGGTCTGTTAGCGGTGTTTACAACCTGACGGCCGCGCGTGCCCCTCCTTCTTCGGTGGGAGGGAGGGGGGAACTGCGCACCGAACGAGGCGTAATCGAACACCTCTCCTCTGCAGTGGGAGACAGGGAAGAGGGCAATGATGCCTTGTCTATCTGCATTGGACTGTCCCTGTTCCTCATTGTGAAATCGGGAGCAGGGGTCCTTTCCTGAACGGGAGGGGGGTTGACCGCTACCCCTGCATGCTGCGTTTCCACCCCACCTTCAGGGGGGAAGTTGGAGGCGGGGATTTCGTTTCCCTTGCTGCCCGACGCGCTTCTTGGAGATCTGGCTTGCTGAACTACTTCCGAGTAACTGGGCTTTGGGAGGAGCGTCTCTTTCAACGCATCTATCTCTGACCGGAATTGTTCTAGCGAAATCGCGTTTTTCTGATTTGACACCACGTGTTGGTGTTTCAGTTCAACTATCGACTTTTGTACCTCATTATCCTGTTTGAGGAGCACCGAGACGTCTACATCACCCATAGAGATTACCGGTATTCTATGGAAGTTAGTAACGTAAAAGGTAATATTGTTCTCATTATTCCGGAGTGTCGACACTTTATTTATAATGTCTTTCAGGGTATTCTCGTTTCTAGAATTACTTCTACGAGTTGGGAGGGTAGCACTAAACAGGGTGTTTAATTGTACCCTCGCATGTTCTATTTCTTCTGAATCATAAAAATTATGACAGAGAGATACATGAAGGTCTGACCTAATATGATCTACTTTGTCAAATATAAAACATAACAATGGATTTTCTACAAGATTTACAGCAGACGACCCCATTGTATCTGTAACGGCTTGCGGGGGAGCGTAGCTGGTGGGGGTGGTTGGGGGTAGAGATGGGGGAACACCGAAAGGAGTCCCACTTCTCGTCCCTTTAAATCATGCTCGGGATACAAACGGTTCGATGCTCAGGCATCTTTTCACATTAATTATGTAACTATTACTAACTATGACAAAAAGTATACACGCGGAGTCACTGTACGATTATACCGTAATGAAACATACATATCCCGCGATCACCGTCAAAACTTTAACTATTAAACTGAAGATTCGCAGTGTATATAGTGGGGTAGGGTGGGAGAGGGGAACGGGATGGGGATGCTAAAAGGAGTGCCCACTCCTTGTCCCTTTAAATCATGTAAGCGTGTAAGTGTGTAAATATATCTAAAGTAATAAAACCTATTTATCTATTTGCTTGGTCTTTCATTTAAGATTTCAGAGCCTTTACCTGGCCTTTTGAAAAATATTGTGAACAGTTTATGTAGTTAAAATTCACTCGTTCATTCGTTTCGTTCTTTCATTCGTTCGTAATGTTAAAGCGCTCACTCGCTCGTTCGTTCGTATGCCCGCTATTTCAAGGTCACTGTTTACTACCTCATAGCCCGGTCATAGGTCCAAGAAGGTAGTGTCGAATGTCGCTAGAAAATTTTTGGGATATATTATATGTATTATTATTAATTAAGTATTGTGGACCATCTAATAAGATTGTAACTGGGTAATCTTGGCACATTTACAAATTTTATTGTATAGGTTACATACCGGTTCACTGACTTTAAACCCTGTTAATTTGATAGTAAGACGGAACACAAAACTGACAAGCGTCACTGGCACTGGCACTATGTATATATATATATATATATATAATATATATATATATATATATATTGGGTTAGGCTACTTTAGGTATGATTATTAGTTGGGTGGGTTGACTGTGTTTCGAATTCCACATAAAGCTGTAGGCTCCAGCGTCATGACGTTTGCTGTTACCAAGTAAGGTTTAAAAACTCTAAGAACTACATCGTGGCCAATTTCGTAACACCGCTTCCGTGCGATCCGCGAAGTTAAGCGACGTTGAGTCTGAGCTGTAATTGGAGAGTGGACCGTCCTCTGCGTACAGATTATGTAGCGACCGTGGTTCGAATCCCACATGAAGCTGTAGGTTCTCTCCGCTGTTACAAAGGAGGTTGAGCTAATTACATGAAACAATAATAAATAAACCCAGATATTATTATTGCACAAACATACATTCATAAAGCATATCCTCTGCCTGTGATTGCGTAGTGCAATGTACGAATTTGAATGCACGTCTACGTTTTCTATTGTTTCTGGGCGAACTGTTTTATTTGATTAACTTCTCTTACCTTTAGGTTAATATTTCAACGTCGTTTCATATTCCATTAGAGAACATCTGATTTACATGCCCATATAAAAAAGAAGACATTAGACAGCTAGAAGAGATTCAGAGAAGCTTCACAGCCAAGATCAATGGGTGCAAAGAAATAAATCACTGGGAAAGGTTACGCGAATTAAACTTATATTCACTGGAAAGGAGAAGAGAGAGATACTCCATTATTTACACTTGGAAAATAATGGAGAAACTAGTCCCTAATCTTACTCTGAACATTGTAACTCCCCAAACAACAGTGGAAAGTAGAAAAGAAAGAGTGTGTCGTGTTCCCAAATTAAAGGCTAGACAGAGAACATCCTTAACCCTGAATGAAAATAGTTTTGTTGTGAGAGGACCAAAACTGTTTAATCAGCTGCCTAAAGACCCAAGGAACACGAGTGGTGTTGCGGTGGACATTTTCAAAAGAATAGACGCCTGGCTCAGAACAATCCCCGATGAGCCGGCGTACCTGGCTATGTGAGGTGGTGAGTACAAGAAACCAACTCACTTCTTTAACAGGTCAACTCGAGAGGAGGGGCGACAAGCTTGACCTTCGTGAAATGAGGAATCATCGCACGGAACAATTATTTTGTTATTCATTTGTTTTCCATATATTTTGGCTACGTTCGGTTAGGTTAAGTTACCTTATATTCACACTTTTATTTTTTTGTTAGGTTAGGTTACTCTATATTCAAATTTTGGTAAATACTCCGCAGAACACCTCGCCCGAAATTATATACCAGATAATGATTTTCGGATGAATTGTAATGGGTTTTAACAGAATCTGCTATCCGTTTTTTTTTGTTTTTTTTTGTGCAATTGAGCGTGTTTTGAGATTAATAAGGCTTTTTCGAAGAAACGTATATCTCGAAACCTGCTAAATTTTACAAAAAAACGGATAACAGATTCTATTAAAACGCCTCAAAATACATCACTTATATATTTTCTGGTATGGAATTTCATTTACTTTATTGTAACCTAACCTAACATAACCTATTAAATTACACCTTTTTACACTCTTATTTTTACAGTCCAGTATATTGTCCAGAACAACAGAAAATATTTGGGTTTTTACTATAATTACGCTCCTTTTCAACAGTTCGAGGTTTTAATATCACATCATAATTTGCAGAAGAATTCAAAGCTTTATATTCGTCTAAGACAATAAGACGAATTAATTCTTCAAAGTCTACTTCACAACCGGCACAGTTCATGGTCACAGAAACACAGCAACAGAGAAACAATTATTTGATGCCAATGCATTCTATTGCCAATTTTGATTGGATAACATATTAAATATTAATTTTTTAGCTTATTAATGTTAACCCCTCCGTCTATGGCCATGGACGGTTCGAGGTTGACGGGAAATCTGGTTAGGTGGCAGCAACGGATTTGTTACCTTGGAGTAACTGGTACCGTGTAGGGAATCGCAGTAGTTTCTCTTATACTAAGGGGTTCCAAAAAACCTTAGCCCCCCATTTGCAGCTTACATGTTTACTTATATCGAAATAGTGTTTAGTGATTATAAAAATATATAAAATTCTTTATTTATTGCAGGTATTAAAATTACTCTAGCTGATAAAGTGATAATATAATGGCTTCTCAATTAATTGGTGATTCGGAGAGGCAACGTGTGATAGATCGCATACGAGCAATAACATTTCGGGAAGCTCGTGATGCTGGAGCCGCCTTTATAATACGTTCATGGGTTGCCAAAAAGTTGCGAAGAAGTGAGGACTTCGTCAAAAAAAATTGGAATAAAACTTTGGATGAATGTGAAATGGATACAACCAAATCTGGGCGCCCAAATTTGCCACTCCCTCAGGAAACAAAGGACATCATTGAAAGCGGTACGCGTAAGCAGAAAAACAGCTGTGCTAAACTTTCTAGGGAGATCGAAGTATTGAGAGGAAAGATCGTTAGTGGTGAGATCATTCGACTGTACCGTCATAGGCAAGGTTTAAAGCCTTGGCATGAACTTCCAAAGCCAAGAAAAACTCAACTTAACATCGATGACAGAATGTGGTTTGCCCATTATCTTGAAGATTGGGATGTGGATAATTTCATGCATTTAGCTGTCTCCGATGAATTTTTTGTTTACGTAACACGTCGTCATAACTACCAAAATGATCGAGTGTGGGCCATAACACCAGATGAAATCGATGACAATGAACATTATCGCGATTGATTAAAAAGTCCAGACTGTGTTGGTGTGTTTGTTTTGTTCACTGCAAAGAAGCTCATGTGGGTGCTGAAGCCAAATGGTCAGAGTTGCGATGGACAGTATTTTCATGATATTATTCTATCCCAGCATGTCATTCCTTTTCTAAGAAACCCAAACAATGTTATGGATGTCGATCAGGTCACACTTCTGCACGATTAGGCCCCCTGCTTTAAGACATTAGCCACTCAACAGTTGTTGCGGAACCATGAGATCGATTTCTTTGGAAATGAAGAATGGCCAGGAAATTCTCCTGATCTGAACGTCTGTGAACACATTGGATCAGTTATAAAGGACAAGGTTGAATGTCTCTTGTTTCAAGAACCTGCAGCAAATCGATTTTCGAAGGATACAATGACGCAACACATTGAAACTGTTTTAGCAAATTTGCGTAACGATCAAGATCTATTCACTTACTTTTGGCAAGCTACCCAAAGCGAATTCAGGCTGTTCTTGGAAGCCAATGGCGGGAACACCAAGTTTTAATTGTTTCTCATTAAATGCAGGATTAAATTCTCTTTTGTAAGGTATGTTTAGTTTTACTGTACCTCTAATAGTTTAGGCCATGGGCGGGGGGGCTAAGGTTTATTGGAGCCCCGTACTCTCCGATTTCTTCTTGTAGGGGATAGGAGGATTCTGTGAACCTTACTAAAATCTCTAAGGGTTCCCCGATTCTTCTAGTAGCATATCGGAAAATTATTTTTCTCTATTTTAAGACTAAGTTCTCTGAAGAAAGCAAGGCTCAAAGGAGAAGACAAAGATATTCTCTTACTGCAGTTTACTTTTAAAATGTCACAGGTAATGCTCAGCCTGGAGAAATTCTACACGTTTATATACCTAAGTTTTAGTGGCATCATTATTATTTAATGCTGACCTGTTTCGTTTTTTACTCTCAATAGGCTGAACTATTTTGCAAAATATTTAAAGATAAGGTAAATATTTTAGCTGTAGCAATATCTAGAGAGATCAACAAGATATTTGAAGATGAAGCCATATTTTTATTTTAAACTGCATACTGACATATCTGATGTTATGATCTGCCGAATTAACTAAAAGTGGAAATTGAAATATGCATTTTATTATGAATTACAAATAAACATGCATATCAGCAAAAATTAAATGCCTAAAATTTAAAATTAAGTGTTAAGCAAGACATGCCTACATCTTTTACAACGAAGAGAGAATGTATAAAGAAAATGAACATTGCAGAATCTAACACGTTTACATTATTAAGCTAAATCTAAAAAATTATAAAGTAATTTAAAAAGAAATAATTTATCAATTATTCAGCAAAAGTAAAATAGAAAGAAAATTAAAAATTTATCGGAACTTGCGTTTCATATACAGATTACAGAGAGAGCGTTACGCGAATTTGGACTCTATATGCAAAAATGAATATATGAATACAAGAATATATGTATGAATATGAGAATATATAAATATAATAATTATTCATTCTTCATTTTTACATTAATATTCATTTGCACAGCATATCAGCATATGAAGCAATTTTTCTTTCATTATTTTTGAAGGTTTCTGAATATATTGTTTTTCTAAGGTTTAGGTGATGTGTTCTGCGGAATTATTGACCCAAATTTTTATTTTAGGTTAAGTTAGGTGAGGTTACTCTATATATCAATTTCCCTAAATATTTTGGGTGGGGGTGGCATCCACCCTCCTACCCCGCACCTCCTCTCACTTTTTGGACCCATATTATTATTCTGTACATTACTTAAATAATATTATAGTTTCGTTTTGCCCTGTATATCTCACAACTAATTTACAATAACTTAACTGAATAAATAAAAAATAATCTCACCTTTTATATATATATATATAATATATATATATATATACACACACCGTGTGTCTATGTATATATGTATATATATATATGTTACGCCCAAACATCGAAATCGCTCAGTGAACGAAAAAAACAGCCACAACGCGTTGTGGATGCACCTAAGTGACCACACACCGATGTTAAATATTTTTTCGCTTCATGGCCGTCCTCAAACAACCGCAACGGTTGTGGACGATTCGGATATGACCACAACGCGTTGTGGACGATTTGAAACGACCACACACCGATGTCTTTCATCAAACTCTATTTAAACACGACGTATATTGAAATGATATAAACACGACGTATATTTATCGACGTATTCACCGATTAAAAAGCAAAGTTAAGCAGATATGCTAGAAAAAAAAGATAAAGTCCTTTAAAAAATGTTTATCAATAATTTTCCCGTAGGTTTCGATTAATTTTAAGCAACTTTAGAATGAGACATAAATGTAAAAATTAATCAACTGGTTAGGTTAATTGAATGCCCGATTAGGTCAACTAAGTGCCCGGTTAGGTCAACTGAGTGCCCGGTTAGGCTAACTGAATGCCCGGTTAGGTTAATTGTACGCCGTTGTCGATTGGTTAGGTTAAGCCGTGATATTTTCGTTAGTTTTAACGAAAACATCACGACAACCTAACCAATCGTCAAGGGCGTACAGTTGACCTAACCGGGCATTCAATTAACCTAACCGGACATTCAATAATTTTCAAATCGTCCACAACGCGTTGTGGTCATATCCGAGTCGTCCACAACGGGTTGTGGTTGTTTGAGAAAGGTCATGAAGCGAAAAAATATCTAACATCGGTGCGTTGTCACTTAGGTGCATCCACAACGCGTTGTGTCTGTTTATTTCGCTCACTGAGGGATTTCGATGTTTGAGCGTAACATATATATATATATATCCCTATTGAAAAAAACATTCATTTGGAAACATATTTTAAGAAACGGTGCATATTGTGTAAGAGTTATTGTTTGTTAGCTAAAAAACATTGGCCCGTTAAAAATATCGTGTACAGTGCTCACAAGAAGTCTCACGCTTCTGTCTCGTCCCAAGCTCGTACGTTAGGTATAAAATGGGCAGTCCTTATGGCAGCGGAGGTGTGTTCGGATTGGCGCACATAACTGCTCTAACCCAATCAATGACGTCCATTATTACGTCACTTCTGCTACATTTTAGTGTTTAAAATACAAATGATTCAGAAGCAGAATGACCAAGTTTCGGGATGTTGGGATGGTTATGGAGCAATCCTAGTCATCATAATATTAGCTGGGCATTACATTATACCGTCTCAACATATACTGTAGACTATAGAGAACGACTAATTCGGCAAATATCCCATATCACGGCATGATACCTAAGTTATTTTGACGCAGTTCTAAATTATTTGCTCAAATGCAATGATTGATATTAGGTAATTGTTGGGAATTGTTGTCAATATTGTTGTTTGTGATACATATCCTACGTGAAGAATCTAATGACCAAATTCCTCAGTGAACCTCTCACGCGCTCGCATTTCGAGGAAGTCACGGTCGTCTCACTAATAGATAGTTTATCCATTGTTTTAAGTGGGAACCTATTCCATCTTATGAAAGTCATTAGTCTAAAGCAAGACTGGTGGGCCGTGAATCAGAGAAATTTGCATTTGATTTGTTCATCGTAATTATTACGTAATATACTATACTGTATATAGTAGCATATAAGAGTTTATTGGTAGCATATCATATGACAATTCCCATAAACATGTAATGGCCTCGATGTTGCCAGTTTTTTTTTTTTCCTGAAACTATTACCTTCTCATAGTTTGTTTCAACAATGCATATATTATCATCTCCACGAGCGTAGACATTGCAAGAAAAGATTCTAACTAAGGATAAGTAAAGTTCTTTCATGGTCACAATATATACTTTTATAGATGTCAAACATAAAAATATAATAAAATTCTATATTAACATAAATATATATTCGATACACATTTACGTCATGGCTTTAACATCAGTATTTCGTATAGCTTCCTCCGGCATCAATAATTTCTTGCAATCGTTGCGGCATAGAAGAGGCCAGATTGTAGGGAATGTTTGGTGTTCGGCGTAAGCTCTCCCAACTATTCCTCGTGTGAGCTAAAAGTGCTTCAAATGTTCTTTCATTGCGTTGCTCCCATTCGTTAATCATTATTGCCCAAAGGTTTTCAATCGGATTCATATCAGGAGAACGTGGTGGCAGAATTAGATTAATAATCTCTGGGTGATCTTCGTACCACGTTCACAACGTTACTCCTATGAATGGGACTGTTATCTTCCATTAAGTAAAATGGTTCCGGCGCTGGAACCAGATACGCACGAACACTGGGTAGCAGCACCTCTTCCAGTATCTGGCAATATTGCTCTCCAGTAAAGCGTCCATCTACTTGAGTCAATTCTCCGACACCTATAGCCAGACATCCAGCCCCACACACCAAGATTGATGTGACCACTACGTTTGCTCTGGAAAACATTTCCTTCTTCATAGCGTTTTCCGCGCTGCCTCCAACAATGCAGGGAACCATGACTATCTGTTGAAAGTGTTTTTTCGTCACAGTACACAACTTTTCTCCAGAATTCTTCCTCCTGCGGCAAGTATTGCAAGGCAAATCCCACCCGCGCCTCTTTATGCTCAATCGTCAATGCAGGTTTTATAGCTGGACGGCGAGAAAAATACCCTGTCTCGTGAAGTCTGTTGTTCAATGTATTTGCGCTACAACGAACGTTCAGTTGTCTGTAAATATGCGTCGCTAGAACAAACGGATGCTCTGTGGCATGATAAACAATCGCAGCATCTTCCTTTTGAGATGTTGAACGCGGAGACCAGACCTCGGCAAAGTAGCGATTGAGTTTTCTGCTTCATACCGATGAATCCACCGTTCCACAGTGCTTCGATGAACGTCTAGTCGTCTTGATATTTCTCTTATTGGCACACCATATTCATGCAATGTCACCAATGCTCCCCGCATTGCCTGGGTCGTCTCGTGGTGCACAGACGGCCTTTCCATGTTTGTGTAAATGGCTTATGTGAAGCGTGCTGGGACGATAAAGGAAATGAGGATACCATGCACCCCTTCTGAAATTGATTTCGGTTGTGAAGGGTACCAACCCTTCGAATGGTAATAATCAGCCAATTTCCTATTTTGTTGAACATATGCATAAAAAATTCGTCTTAAAAGCCAAGGATCCAAAGGTTGTCAGCAATAGTTTATACCCCAACTGAATATAGTCAGCCATCAACAGTATAATCATATTTTATTTCCATAACTACTTATGACTACTCTGTCATAGTAAATAACCTTATTATGACTTAGATAGTAGTGGTAATTCTGAGTGGCGGCCTCTAACCACATACGTTAAACCTATCAGTGCGTCTAAGACCAGACTCTTCTGTTTCTGTCAATTCATTGTTAGTTTAAGGTATTTTGCTCTTTGTCTTTCTAGGTCTAGGGCATTAAAATAAATATTTGAGTTTGTGTTTAGCATTTCATATGAATTTCTCTCCTCTCCCTTAACACATCCCCGCGTTAATTTTAACCACCTCTCTCCCTTTCCTCCTCCCTTCGTAATTCCCTACCCAACCTCGTTTCCTTCGACAGAGCAACGCTTACCTCCATCCTTATTCCACTTCCTTCATTAAACCTATTATCGCTTTTACTGTCCCTTCCTTCCATCCTTCAATGCCAGCGTTCTTAAACCTAGCACATAAATTATATAATATGGAATCTAACACCTTAGATCTCTACGCATTCATGTTACTTGAAGACGCCTGTGTCTTAGGGGAATCTAAGTGTTGAGAGTAGGCTTGATGGGTAGTCTATAGATTATTACAGATGACCTTGAACGCTCCAACTATTTAAAAATTATTATTTATTACGCACATTATATGGCATAATACACACATGAATTTAAGTATCTTTTACACTATAGGAATGGAATTGAATCCTACCAGAGTTAAAAAGTCGCAAAATATGATAGATTAGTTTGTATTAAGAGGTTACTAAGAGAAAAGGATTTGGGATAGAGCGGAAGGCAGAGAGTATATTTTCCCCGAGTTTCGGTTATTATTAACGTTACATGGATACATTGCCGATGTCCCTGCTGAAGACCTCTGATGGGATGCGGTGTGATCAGAGAGAGAGAGAGAGAGAGAGAGAGAGAGAGAGAGAGAGAGCTTTTAAATTACACCTTTTAAATGGTTTCTGGGTAAGGGCTTCACGTATGTTATTTTAGTACAGGGTAGTTTATGTGGAGGTGTTAACGTAACTTGCACTTGGGACTGTTAATTGTAAGACAACTACCATAGCTGGGACTAAGACACGTTATCCCCTGCATACTCTATATATATCTATATACAGTATGTCTCTAATCTCTATATATAAATAGATAGAGTAATCAACACAAACATAATGTGGACGTCATTGATGGGGTTAGAGCAATTATGTGCACCAATCCGAACACACCTCCACTGCCATAAGGACCGCCCATTTTATACCTAACAGACTAGCTTGGGACGAGACAGAGGCGTGAGACTTCTTGTAAGCACTGTACATTGTTTCTTAAAATACACTTCAAATAAATAGTTTCCTTTAAAAAGGGTATATTGATTTCTATGGCAACTGGGCATTGTTGTGAACTTTAATCTTTGAAATTGCTCAGGCTGTCTTTCATAGCTTTTAATGTTCGTTAAGAGAGACAAGACATATGTAACCGGGTGTATATACAAAGGGTGGCGCAAATGTCGCACATCATAGGAATTTTCAGTGTTGATTAAATATATTATTTTTTTTTAGGTAGGAGATGGCTGCGAAATTAACAATAGACGAGAGGGTAAGCTTGGTTTTAATGTATGGAATACTAGGTACTAAAATCGATGAATCGGTACAGAATTTAAATTCTGCACCGATTCACCGATTTGTTGTTTAGTGCAGGATCTACAACCGTACGCAACCAAATATTTATGGCTACCATGTTAAAAACTCGGGTCATTTGCGCTAAAATCACAGCCATAAAGCCGTAACCACGACCCCTGTTTGTGTGTCTTCTGTAAATTTTATCGGAGTTAAAGTTTAATGTGTACAATGTAGCATCATCCCTCCCCCCCCCCCCATCACAGAAGACGTGGTCAATATCGATCAGGAAATTCGCGAGGTTGAATTTTGACCCACTCTGCATCGATTTTTCAATACTTAAGTGGATGTAGACGATATCCTCCACCATCAGGCGTCTGTAGGATTTAACTACCCAGAACAGATCGCCATCCTCATCATTAAGCTCAAAACCAAGTGCCAACTCCACTCGTGCCTCCCGCCCCTCATTACTTTGAAGGACATATGTGACGAATCGTCGAACTACATTACAAAGACCTTGTTCGAGGCCCTCAGCATAAGCGATCCGTGAATCACCCATAACGTTGTACCTGTTCTTAAGCAGTACGAGGTTGTCACTCATATTCTGTAACAGTTTGATTGATACACCACCGTCTGGAGGATTTGTTTCTGTGTGAAATGTAAATGCTTCAGAAGAAGGGTCTCAGAATGCTGCGGTGGATGTGGGAGGCTGAGGTGATACGGAGCTGTTTAAGTTCTCTGATGCGTGTGGGTTTGGTGACGAAGGGGCTGGTGTTAGTGGAGACAGTGTCTTCAGAACTGTACGACTCGAATCGTGGACGTTTTGAAGGCATACCTGAAGTGGAGGATTTTCCAGAATCCACCAAAACGGCCCATAACCCCTACGGAGGCGCAGGCTCCTAGCTGGTTACTCGAGTGCGTCTTCCTACATCCGAGACGGAGAGTTCCGGACCGGTTCCACGAACACACCTATCATCAGCCAAGAAAATTGAAGGTTTCGGTGAGGCATTTCGAGTTCTTTCTGAAACCTCATCAAGTTCCACAAGTTCTTGCTGGTTGGAGGTACCATTCATCATTCTGGAAAAAAAAGAGAAGATTAGTGAATATAAGGAAGCACTTTAAAAAATCTTTAAATCGGGTAAAAACATTGCTTAACAGCGTATCACGCAAACGATGGAGTCTCCAGAAAAATTCAGGTTCACAAGTCCATCAACATATAATATAAAGGTTCCACAGAGTGTGGTAAAACTGTGGTTATGCTTGAAGTTATTAAAGATAATGATGCATTCTTCTCAAAGCCTATACACAACGTTATATAATACAGTAGTATGGGCTAAAAATGGGAGAGCGCAATGCAATTGCAAGTGTTGATCAAGGTTGTAAAGGAAATGTTGCATAAGGTTATGCAACAAAGGCGGGGTTGTTGCAAGCTGTTGTGCAACAACGGGAGAGGGGGAATGTCGCAAGTTGTCACGCAACAAGGGGAAATGTTGCAAGTTGTTATGCAACAAGGGGGAATGTTGCAAGAGCAACAAGGGGTTATGCAACTTGGAGGCGAAGTTATCCCCCAAGAGAAAGAGAGAGGAGAAGGAGAGAAAGGAAGAGGAGAGGTGTTCGCCTGGCAGTAGCCAAGCGCATATTAAGACTTCAGCTGAGCGGCCGTTATCTTAATATGTTCCTAATGAGCCAGTTGGCTTATCTGGCTGAGTTGCCAGTTTGCACTATTTGTTTAATTAAAGCATATATTCTAGCTTAATCAGCCAGTTGGCTTAGAAGGCTGAGTTTCTAGTTTGCACTATTTATTTAATTAAAGCATATATTCTGGCTTAATCAGCCAGTTGGCTTAGAAGGCTGAGTTGCCAGTTTGCACTATTTATTTAATTAAAGCATATATTCGGGCTTAATCCGACAGTTTGCGCTATTTGTTTAATTAAAGCATATATTCTGGCTTAACCCGCCAGTTGGCATAATCCGTCAGTTGGCTTAGAAGGCCTAACCAGCCATTTGGTATAATTAAATAATAACAATAACGTTTATATATACACAACCAAAAGAATTAAATAAAACAACACCACATCACTCTTTATTTAGACGATTTATTGGATTGGTATAATCCATCAGCTGGCTTAACCTGCCAGTTGACTTAGAAGGCCTAACCAGCCATTTGGTATACTTAAATAATAATAATAATACGTTTATATACACACATCCAAAAGAATTAAATAAAACACCACCATCACATCGCTCTGCTTATTTAGACAAATTATTGGATCCAATTTCACGAAATATATTGAAAATAAATATACATTCCTATACAAGCGAAGGAATATATTCAATGAAAAATAATAATAATAGCATAAGGACGAATTATTGGATTGGCATAATCCGTCAGCTGGCTTAACCCGCCAGTTGACTTAGAAGGCCTAACCAGACATTTGGTATAATTAAATAATAAAAATAAAACGTTTATATATACAACCAAAAGAATTAAATAAAACACCACCACAGCACTCTTTATTTAGACTAATTATTGGATTGGCATAATCCTAGTCGGAGGTGTACGTGCATTTGTGTGCGTTTATCCTCGTCAGCTGACTTAAACTGCCAGTTGGCATAACCCGCCTGTTGACTTAGAAGGCCTAACCAGCCATTTAGTATAATTAATAATAATAATAATAACGTTTATATATACATCCAAAGGGCTACGTAGCGGCCGATGTCGTAACACCGCTTCTCGGAGATCAGCGAAGTTAAGCGACATTGGGTCTGGGTAGTAGTTGGATGGGAGACCGTCCTCTGCGCCCAGATTATGTAGCGACCCGTGGTTCGATCCCACGTAAAGCTGTAGGTCCCCTCCGTCATATGACCTTAGATGTTGCGAAGGAGGTTAAACAACCCCAATTAAAAAAAAAAATATATATATACACATCCAAAAGAATTAAATAAAACACCATCACATCACTCTGCTTATTTCGACAAATTATTGGATCCAATTTCACGAAATATATTGAAAACAAATATACATTTCTATACAAGCGAAGGAATATATGCAATAAAAAATAATAATAGCATAAGAACTACGAACGAGGAATGTGTGTGTATATATACAAACCCGACCTATCCAAATTGTTCATTCTAATGAAGGTCAAGATTGTCACTCCACCTTAGACCTACAGTTTAACGTTGAATCCGAACCACGTCTAAAATAAAATGTTGAAACACTCCTCAACACAATAAAATCTAATTTCAGAATGAAAAAAAATTTAAACAGCCTAAGGTTAAACAACCCCAATTAAAAAAATATATACCGTATATTACGGCGTATAAGACGACACTTCAAGCATTAAAAAACTACCCTAAAACCAGGGGTCGTCTTATACGCCAGGATACAAAAAGTTACCTTAAAAATGCAGTGTTTACAATGTTTATTTCTCACTAAAATCCATATATTAAAACAGTAAAAGCACTGTAGAATTAAAAAAAACACATCACATTCATTTAAAATTCTTCAAATCCACCATCTTCATCGTCTGAAGCAAAGAATTCGTCATAAACATCTAAGTGACATTGTTTACTGAGGCGTCGTAAGGGTCCCAGTCCGAATCTGATGCGCTAGTTTCGGCTTCGGCTTCGGCGACGTGATTCTCCAAGTCTGGCCAGCGAGTGATTCCTCTTCTCATCGAACATTTTGACTTTGGGATTTTTTCTAAAATCGCTTCATTCTTTATCCAATCTCTTACCATCTTCTCAGTTATGTCAAATTTCCTTGCAGCAACACAGTTGTTCGATTCTTTTGCAAATGCAATCACTTTTAACTTAAAACTTGCTTCGTATTTTCTTCGTTTTGCGGGTGGCTCCATGATTAAAACTTCTGTGTCTGGGTTAGAAAGAAGCCAGAAATATACTGAAGAAATATACCCACTAGCTGACTCAAGGTTGACTACGTCACGAACAATACGGTCATCGACCTTTAACCTACCACAAACTGCCACTACTGACAATAGTCTGCCGGTAGTTTGATGGTTTGGGGAGTCGTCTTATACCACAGGTATGAGCTAAAATCATGAAATTTAGACTGAAACTTGTGCCCCGTCTTATACAAAGGTCGCCTAATCTGCCGAAATATACGGTATATACATCCAAAAGAATTAAATAAAACACCATCACATCACTCTGCTTATTTCGACAAATTATTGGATCTAATTTCACGAAATATATTGAAAACAAATATACATTTCTATACAAGCGAAGGAATATATGCAATAAAAAATAATAATAGCATAAGAACTACGAACGAGGAATGTGTGTGTATATATATACAAACCCGGACCTATCCAAATTGTTCATTCTAATGAAGGTCAAGATTGTCACTCCACCTTAGACCTACAGTTTAACGTTGAATCCGAACCACGTCTAAAATAAAATGTTGAAACACTCATCAACACAATAAAATCTAATTTCAGAATAAAAAAAAATTTAAACAGCCTAAGCATACAAAACATCACTCGGAATTGTACTGAAAATCAAAGAAAGAAAAAAATAAACACCAACAATCAGCACACCTATAAAAAGACGGTTTACCGAACATAACAGAATCACCTTATGTAAATAATATTTATCAATTACTACAGAAATGCTCATTCCGGCGAAGGTCAAGCGTGCCACTCCACCTTAGACCTAGAGTTTAACGTTTGAATTCGAACCACGACTAAAATATAATGATAAAACACTCCTCAACACAATAAAATCTAATTTCAGAATAAAAAAAATTTAAACAGCCTAACCATACAAAACATCACTCGGAATTGTCCTGAAAATGAAAGAAAGAAAAAAATAAACAGCAACAATCAGCACATCTATCAAAAATATAAAAATTGATGAATATATATATATATATATATATATATATATATATATATATATATATTTCAATTAATTTATCAAAAGAATTTACGAAAACAATTACTCTATTTAAATCAAACAAATTTTGCTTATTTTGGAGTCTCACAAATTATATACGGCAAGCATAATAAACTTAAACAGACCGAATTTGAACTAGTATAAATTAATGTCTTTAACGAATATTTTTCGACTTTAAACCTTTAAATTAGCTTAAAATTATAAAGCGAACTAAAACTACAAAGCGATGCCTGTAAATCCATTATTTACATCCAGTCAAAAAATCTTAAAAACTCGATTAGATTCTGGAAAATTATGCTACTTCTTTATTGAATCTCTTAGAATAATGTAATATATATATATATATATATATATATATATATATATATATATATTATTACCTAAAATTGCGTCACCATACACCCCAATATTTTAAACCATGCCGTATAAAAATCAACGCGAAAAGGAAACAAACAACTCTCGAATTCCGACTCTAATTTTGACTCCATATTATTACGGCTTCGACAAGACGACTCCTCAGATAAATTTTGAGTCAAAGCAGTTTGGAAATCTAGACTCCAACGAAAAGAGAGAGAAAAAATTTTTTTTGACCGCGAAAATTAAGAAAATGCTCGCTATGAGAAGAAATTTTGAAAATGATGGGCGCCATCTTGAAAACAGCTACAATGATTGTTAAGGAATGAGAATCGAAATTTGCTTGCAAATGGGGTAACACAATGCAACTTGCTATATAAATAATTGAACCAGAATATTTATTAATGCAATAATACGGGTAGCAACAATTTTGACCAAAATATAAAGCGACGTGGGAAAGCCCTTATATTTATATAAAGGAGCACCGCGTAGCCACCAAAATGTTGTGTTTAATTTCTTTAAGGGCCTATTCCTTCATTATTAATTTCATTATTTACTCTACTTTCAATTCATTTTCTCTCTATCTTTCATTTATCGTTCTCTTTACTCTCGCTTCGCTGTGCTTTAAAAATACTGGCAGCACGTGGCCGAGTTTGAGAAGCCATTATGATTCGAACAATGCAAAGGAAACCGTGGGATTGATTATACACTACACTTTACTAACTTTTATTTATGCCGATACGCTTTTAGATAAGCGGGGTAATGCGAGGGGGTGGGGGGAGTAACGTAATACCATTCTAAATTTACAACTACATCGTAACACACAAAATCACCTTCTTAACCCCAAGGCCGACCGATGACTGAAAGGCATTTCTGCCAAAACAAACGTTTTCACGAGCTAAACACATTTTTATTTATAATCCGTCTAATTCTGCGTATTGTCAAAAACATTTAAAAACGGAGAAGATTGGGATCTATCCAACAATAAAGAATTATGAAATGCTTCGAGATATATATATATAGTATATATATATATATATATATATATATTATATATATATATATATATATCGTAAAGAACGACGCTTTGTATAGGAGAATATTCCGCGCAAGACGAGAGCGAAAGAACGAAACAAATGAAAAAATGAGGTAACCACCCGGGAATCGAACCCGGGATCTTCCGATTGCCGGTCAGATATGATAACCATTACACCACGGGCCTCACTCAATCAAATGTCGTAATTCTTCTACATGCGCGCAGAAACCAATGCCCCAAAGGGGCACCTCCCGCATGCCGTAACATTATATACATTATAACTGCAAACACGCAGTATAATTAACGTAAAGAACGACGCTTTGTATAGGAGAATATTCCGCGCAAGACGAGAGCGAAAGAACGAAACAAATGAAAAAATGAGGTAACCACCCGGGAATCGAACCCAGGATCTTCCGATTGCCGGTCAGATATGATAACCATTACACCACGGGCCTCACTCAATCAAATGTCGTAATTCCTCTTTCGCTCTCGTCTTGCGCGGAATATTCTCCTATACAAAGCGTCGTTCTTTACGTTAATTATACTGCGTGTTTGCAGTTATAATGTATATATATATATATATACAGTATATATATGTGTATATATATATATATATATATATATATATATATATATATATATATATATATATATATATATATATATAGAGGTGTCCCAAAAAGAGTGACCCTAAACGAAATATTAATAACGTTTTTATTAAAGGTGCTAGAAGTAATACTAAAAATAAAATAACAAGCGAAGGTGTAAGTTTTATTCCCATGCATTAGTAAACCTCTACATGTTTTCCATCATTTACTATAACCAATCTAATTCTACGTTCAAATTCTTCAATGGCACGCTCCAGTACAGATAGGGAGATGGATGTGATAGTTTCCTGAATACGCTGTTTCAATTCCACAATGTTTCTGGGTTTGTTATGGTAAACTTTAAACTTAACATAACCCCAAAGATAAAATCTAAAGGTGTTAAATCGGGGGAGCGAGCGGGCCATTTCATTGGTCCTCCTCTACCAATCCATCGTCTTGGGAAAGTCTCGTTTAGAAATTCTTGAACGACTCTAGCATAGTGAGGCGGGGCTCCGTCTTGTTGAAAGATTATGATTTGAAATGATTCAGTAGTTTCTTTTAGTAGTGGCACAAAGAAATCTTTTAACATCTTTAAGTACGAGGCACCTGTAACAGTCCGTTCTTCAAATAAATACGGACCATAAATTCGAGAACTTGACATTCCACACCAAACATTCACTTTGGGCGAATCACGTTCATGTTCAAAGGTCTCACGTGGATTTTCTGGTCCCCAAATTCTACAATTGTGGCGGTTAAGTTTTCCAGATGTATGAAACGTTGCCTAGTCAGTGAAGATGACGTTTTTCAGGAAATTTGAGTCTGAATCAATGAACTCGATTAGTTCCTGGCAAGTAGCAATTCTTACTGCGTAATCTTCTTTAAAAAGTTGATGATGCACTCGCACTTTGTAACATTTTAATTTCAGATTTTTTTTTGGATTGTGTGAACCGACGATCGTGGGATGTTTAACTCAACTGAAACTCTCCTTATTGACGTTTTTGGATCCGTGTGAAATGCTTCCATAACAGCTTGCGACCTTTTTGGAGACTTACTCGGGCGTCCACAACTCTTTCTCTTAAGGACGGATCCAGTCTCTTCAAACCTTTTCACCCATCTTTTTATGCTCTTCTTTCCTGGTGCCTGTTTATTGTGTTTAACTTGAAATCTTCTTTGTGCTGTGATGAGTGATTTACTTTCGTAAACATACCTGACAAGTTCAGCTTTTTCTTGTGGTGTCGTCATCTGAGGGTGGGTGAAATTCTGTACAGTTTGTATCATAAGATTTTTTTTGGCCGCCAACTTGCTAGAACGAGCAGTGAGTGATTAGACTAGGTCCGGAACCAGCAAGTGAATGATTAGGCTAGTCTAGTACGGTCCGTAGGATTCGCCGTCACAAGGCCTTTGGTTAGACTAGGCCACCCTTCATGGTAAATGATTTCTTTTATGAGAAAATTTTGTAGAATTTTTTTTTAACATTTTAAAGTAACGATATGTTTTTGATAATAATTACGTATACAGTATCAAAAACTTACATCTTCACTTGTTATTTTAGTTTTTAGTATTTACTTGTAGCACCTTTAATAAAAAAGTTAATATTTCTTTTAGGGGTCACACTTTTTGGGACACCCTGTATATATATATATATATATATATATATATATATATATTAAGTCCTTTTTAATCCGGTCCAAGATGGTTCAATCCCGTAAAATTTCCAACCTGGAAATGTTTTTGCAAATAATAAAAATAATTTTAAATATTTGTTTAATTAAACATTTTTATTAAATATTCACGTAAACATTTTTATTAAAATAATCAATATTTTCCCTCTTTTAAATAAGCAAAATAATCATTATTTATTTTTTTATTTTTTTATTTTTACTTATTTATTTATTTTTATTTATTTATTTATTTACTTTCATTATTTTTATTATTAATATATATATATATATATATATTTTTTTTTTTTAGGGATAAAATACAAGAATTAAGACGTTGAAATGAATGAACAAATGAACATTTTTGCAGAATTCCGCCATTTTGTCGAAACGGAAAATCATCGAAATGAAAACCGTCGAAACCTAATTTAACCTCATACTTAGCCCAATCTAACTTAGCCCAGTTACGCCCAGTGGCGGTTCCTCATATGGGCAATATGGGCAGCCGCACAGGGCGGCATTTGTGGAGGGGCGGCATGAGCGCCTGCAAAAAAAATAAAAATAAAAATAAGAATAAATAAATAAAGAAATAAATAAAAATAGTTTATTTATGGCAGTTGTGCAATTTAATTTGTATTTTTCCTGTTCATAGTATCATAATTACATTCTCTTAAGTGAGTTATTCTATTTACGTGATGAAGGATTTGTAAAATTCAGAAATTTGAGTCTTTGTTTTGGTTCTGAAGTTCCAACAATTAGTCCAATAAAAAGTTATTTTGTGAAAGAGTTATGTCTGTCCTTTATTTTGGGGGGATTCGAATGTGTGTGTGTTGGCGAACAGGGGGGGGGGGCGCTGAAGGTGAGGTTCGCCCAGGGCGTCATGTAAGCTAGGACCGCCACTGGCTACGCCTAACTTAACTCAGTTAAATATAACCTCATACGAGTAAATTTAGCCTAACCACTTCTATCATAAACGTAGTAGTCTGACCTTTTAAGTTAGGTTAGATTAAGTTTTGATAATTTTCAGTTCCGAGAAAAAAGAATTTCCTTGCAACATCTCTACCTTTGTGACTATATACATATATATATATATATTAGGGTGTGTCAATTTTGTCAACTTTTTTCAAATCAATTTTGGTAGTGAAAATATAGTCTTTTCATGTCAAAACTTGAAATTGGCCAACCAAAATGAAATAAAATAACCCTTACCTACATCAATTTTACCTTAAAGTTTCAGAAATTGACTCTTTTACTAAACAATAGGACATAAATTGATTAACTATTCATCTGTCACAGAATTATCCCACTGATCGCATATGGAGTGTTTTCAAGGTCATATAGTTGTTGTACAATGTACAAGTCACAACATGAATATAACTGTCCCTCACTCTCAGTCCTCAGTTGCCTCTTAGATGTCATAGACGGTGGTTTGCTGTTATTGCTCTTGTACTACTTCATAGTTATTCTACTAGACGAATACTACAGTTTAACTGTAAGTATGGATTATTGATTATTACAATTATTTATTATTATCATATTTTTGTCTAATTATGTTTGTAATCCATGAAATATTTTTTATTGATTTTAGAACATCGAATGACTAAACTTTGAAACATCGTAATTGATATAAAATACTTAAATGTTTTTCTTCTTTTCAGATATTCCTAAGATGCCAAAATGAGACAAGAGGTCAGTCGTCTTGCCACTTGAGCCTTTTAGTCGGTACAGGCAAGAGCTTCCCGTATCAGAACTACAAACAGTGCGAGACATGCTGAGATTAGGGTTACTCCTTCTTGAACAAAATCAAGGATAGAAGGAACTACACAGAGAAGAGCTCACAAGGGACATGATTCCCCTCTTCTGCATCAGAGAAAAAGCTAATGTGTTATTCAAACCACCTGTACTCAATCAGTATAGAACTATTGAGCTAAATTAACAAAGCTGTTGCACAAAGGTTGAGACATCACTTGATAAAGGAAAACTAGCAAAGAAAATAAATTTCTGCACACACTTGATACTCTTCTTGACATTTTTAACTGCCAGTGTCCCATAGAGTTGTGTTCTGAAGCCAATTGTTCTCCCTCATGCAGAAGAGAACCTCACCCTCACATTGATTGTCGCTGTTCTCGTGAGAAGAAGATCCCTGTTTGGAGCTGCTTTCATAAAGGCGCAGAGAACAAAGGCAGGAGGCCAAGGAAGTATGCAGATTGGTTCGGCAGATTATTCAGAAACCAAAAACAGATTGTTATTGCTAAAAAAAAGAGAAAATCCGAGAGAGGGAAGAAAGGAAGAAAAAGAAGAGTGAAAGCTACCCAAAGAGATGAAGAGCTCTATTAAGAGGTTTCTCACTTCTTTGAAAGCTCTTCAGATGAATAGAAGAAGCAACATCATGATAGCTCCAAAATGCCATCTGAACCTTCGCCGAAGAGAATGAAATACAACACTAAGACATCTCAAACATTGCCCTTGCCAGTATTCGCCACCATACGGGGCTACGAGAGACTGCAGAGATTGCCACTGCCGCTTGGATAAATGCAGGCCTCATCAGCCGAGAGGATACATCCTTAGTGATAGATCATAATAAGATTAAGAAGAGCACAAGAAAAAAACAATGAAGGAAATATCTGATCAGCATGAAAAAGATTTGAAGGAGGAAGGTCTCTCTTGCCTTTTGTTTGATGGAAGAGAGATGACACAAAAGTTCTCCTAGAGGTAGAGGGAATGGACAGAAAGTTTCCCGGTCTCATCAAAGAAGAACACTACTCTGTGTGTTCCGAACCTGGTGGCCGCTATTTGTTTCACTTTGTTCCTGAAGCAGAAGTAGAAGGCAAGAAACATGCAGAGGCAATTGCTGATCAAATAATATGTTGGCTTCAAGAAAGAAGACTTGACAGTTCACTGCAGGCCGTTGGTGGAGACTCAACTGCGGTGAACACTGGATGGCAGGGCGGTGTTATGACGCATTTAGAGAAAAAACTTGGATGAAGGCTTGTTTGGATTGTATGTGATTTGCACACAGGGGAACTACCTCTTCGTCGTCTCATCCAGGAACTTGATGCAGTGGCGGATAGCCCTATAGGCTGCAAAGGCTGAAGCCTAATGCCCGGATGTCTTAGGGGCCCGCCAAAAATATGTGTATAAGTAAAAAAAAACAATCGAACAAAAGTATTTATTTCGGAAAATGAGATACATAAAAATTGAAATACATATATAATAATATAAATATTTAAAATGTAATTTGCGGACATTTTTTGCCTGCGAATTCATTAATAATATCCTGACAGTCAATTTTTATGCAAATGCTCCCACTCGATGTGATCAATGACAAGTAGTTCAACCTTTCGTCTTTCATTGTTGACCTTAGGTAGTTCTTGTTTTGTGCGCTATTATGCATTACTCCCTTAATGAAAATTAAATTTTTATAGTATATGAATAAAAGGCCCGATCATACATACTAAGCCTAAGGCCCAGAAATGTTAATAATCCGCCCCTGACTTGATGGTCCTACAAAAGCAACAACAAGTGGTCAGGCCCCTTGGCAACATGCTAGATGAAGCAACGGAATTAGAAATAAATACAAAATTTCCAAAGGTCGAAGTAGGCCCTCCCCTGCCAGTGTTGTCTGAAGAAGTTATCAAAGCCTCAGCACGGATCAATTTTACGCTTATCGTATTGTTCAAGCAATCAGATCAGGAGAGTTGCCTCAAAATCTGGCTCTCTTGGATTGGACCCGCTAAGTCACAGTCGTTGGTTAACTACAGCGATTCGTTTCTGCAGGACTTGGGTTTCCAAACATGCACTGAAGGGCAAAATGCTACAGAATTTGATGTTGATTGTTGAATTTATTATTGGGTTTTATCTCCTCACTGGTTCAATGTAAAACTTAATCCAATGTGGATGGAGGCCCAACCACATCTTGTTTCAATTACAGCTACTGAGAACCCAAAGGAAAGTAGTGGTTGACATCGTGTTACTTGTGGTGAGAAGGGCCGCTTTGTATGCTAGGCCAGAGGCAGTTTTGCAAGCAATACTCTGCAGCCAATGTACTAAAGAGCGAACTGAGGCTATGGAAATCATTCTAAAGCTTAGAGGAACATCACTAGATGATGACCAGCTGGGAGACTGCTCTGTTCAGACAAGGAAGGTACCGACCGATAAACGTCAATGCCACGAAATTGTCAGAATTAGTTAACTTGAGTTCGGAGTTTTGGAGCTACCACTGACAACATGTATAACAAACAAAGATTTAACACAACTTAAAGAGGCCCCAATGCAGTGCCAAAGTGGCCTTCTCATACTCAAAGTGTGGAGAGATGTGTGAAAATGGTCACAGAAGCAGCTAGTCAAGTTTTACAGTCACGAGAGGCGAGAAGGCTGCATCAAAGCGCAAGTAGCAGCCGAATGCTGATGTCAAGGAACCGCATCAAAAAGGACATGACTGCATTGGTTACTTTCAAATAAAGATTCTGAATGATATCTTATTGCCACTTTAAATGTTGATAGGATGTTTGCGCACATTTGTTATTTTGTTACGAATTTATTGAAAATGGAATTTTTGAATTAAATTGATGTAGGTAGGAGTTATTTTTTATTGTTTTTGAAGCAAGGATATTATTTTGTATGCCAAATGATTACATTAAATTGCTACCAAATCACATGATTTTCAATTTAGTCATTTCATCCCCAAAATTGACACACCCTAATTATATATATATATATATATATCTATATATATATATATATATTATAATATATATATATATATAATATATATATATAGATATATATATATAGGGTGTCCCATAAGTCCGGCATCATAGGAAAAATAATAAAAAAAAGGCAAAACAAAAGTTTTTATTTACAGAACGTGCTCAATATGTCCACCATTGTTTCACTGTACAAATTCAGACGTGATACCCAGTCAGCAAGCACACGGTGAATGATGTCAGGACAAATGGTGTTACATGCCCCAATAATGCGGTGCCGCAAATGTTCAACACTCCTAATTTTCTCTGCGTATACCAGCGCTTTCAAGTGGCCCCAGAGATAAAAATCTAGTGGGCGTGAGATCCAGGCTTCTAGCTGGCCATTCCACAGGCCCTCGACGTCCTACCCAATGACCAGGGAATTGTTGGTACAAGTATTCCCTTACTTGGGTGCTGTAATGTGCAGGAGCGCCGTCTTGCTGGAACCATGTTGGGAAATTTCCTTCTTCGTTCAAGACACTGGGAAATGCTTCTTCCTTGAGCATACGTAGGTAGTGCCTCCAGTGACATGTTCATCGAAAAGAGGGGGGCCTATGATGCGATCCTTCCAAATGCCACACCATACCATCACCCGAGATGCACCTTGTTCCTTTGAAGAGTATATACCAGTGAGGGTTGTTTTGAGACCAGTAGCGGGTGTTCTGTCGATTTACCTCACCATTTCCATAAAAAGCAGCCTTGTCACTGAACAGAATGGTGGACGGGAAATTGGCATCACGAGCATATGAATTATGGTTTGTAGAAATAGAAAAATATGAATTTCTCCTATGATGCCGGACTTATGGGACACCCTGTATATATATATATATATATATATATATATATATATAATGATTGGGGCTGTTTAACCTCCTCTGCAACATCTAAGTATGACGGAAGGGACCTAAATCTTTACATGGGATCCGTACCTCGAGTCATTACATAATATAGACGCAGAAAGAGGACCGTCTCCCATCGAACTACTTCCCAGACCCAATGTCGCTTAACTCCGCTGATCGATGGGAAGCGGGTTACTGCACTCGCCACAATGTATATATATATATATTATATGTGTGTGTATATATATATATATATATATATATATATATATATATATGTAAAAAGTGAACAATGAACAATTCCTACACCATCATTATATGAATTCATTGTCCATTTTTACATAAGAACCAAAATCGCTTAACGCGAGTTTGGATAATAATTTTACTTGTAGCTTCCTATTTTTGTTCATGTCACAACCCTACGATCTACCCTTTCTATGGTTTAGTCGTATCCATTATCCATTTTCCATTTGTTATAAAAGTTATTATAATTAATTATGAATTGTCTTGCATCTCACCCTCGACCCTAGATTATGCATACACATTGCATGTAACAGGATTGGAACCCGTAGTTGTACTTCTTAGTCATTACTACCCACTTTTTGTCTCTAATTCATCTTTCTAATAATGACTTATACACTATGACGTCACAAAATAACTTTATTCTCTTTACGTTTCCCACTCTGTGTCTCTAATTCGTTCTTGTAAATCTCCTAACAATGATTTGTACTATACGTAAAAATTCAATAACTATGACGTCACATTTTCCCGTCATTTATTTCCCTAAGGACTAAACACTCTATAGAAGTCATTATTTATATGTTATGTAGTATAAATATAATTATTATTCAACCACACTCATTCTTACATTCATATCTTATCTTGACCATTATCCAATATAAATCTTATTAAATATTCATTTTTACTCGTGTCGGCGCGAAACTTTAGGTTCGTTCGAGAACGCGAAAAAACGTTCTCGTATTATTTTTTTCATTTTTATTTTTAATTATATGACCTCCCGAGGTGAACTCAAAACAATGCTTAGTAAGATCACATTCCGCTCATCGCAGCAGAATTCGAACGCTCAAAGTTAAAAAGTCCCTTTCGCTTTGATTCGAATTTATAACATTATCATGTGTTATGTTATATTATGTGTTATGTGCCCATGTACTTTGTACTATATTTCTAACATCTTAATTGGCTATTAATATGAAACACTGTCAAAACAAGACAAAGTTATAGTAACTGTTAAATTGTAATTAACTGTAAATTAACAATAACTTGTAATGTACTTTAATGAAACTGTAATGAACAAACTTGTAATGTACTTCAGTGAACTAATTAAATGTATGATTTAATTTATAATGTAAGAATGTACTTTAATAGAAGTGTAATTAAACAATGAGTGAATATGAATTAATTGGTAATTGTAATCGTAATTGTAATGAACCAAAATTAATACGTACTCAGTAGGGTGATGCAAAAAGGGGTCAATTTTTTTTTTTTTTCAATTTTCAGGGAGACACCCTCCTATTTTATTCATATTCCTAAGAAAGCATTGTATGCGAAATTTGGGTTGAAAAGAGAAAATTAGAGGTTGCTACCAAGCTTTAAAAATAAATGTATATCAGTTTGTGCTCAAAATATTGTTTTGTTGATATTTTCGCCGGAGCCGGTTTGATATGTACCTAGTTAACCTAGTTTGAAAAAAACGATGACATTCTAGACTATAGTACGTAGTGAGCTCATAAAATAGTAAATAATAGGCACGCTGATTTCCGCACCACCCTCTGAGGTACAGCGTATAGCGCGTTAACTTTTTTTTATGTGGAAGTTTCCCCAGTAGGCATATCATAACCACTTATGTATGTTTATTTTCGTTTTTTGTGAAGCAAGAGTAATGTTTTCTTGTTTTTGTTTGAGAGTGACGACCTGTAACTTTTAACAATTTGAAGAAGGTATTGTTTCTGCTCTTCATCATTGGTTATCAGTTTGTTGTATTCCTCCATCAGTCGTACACCTCTTTCCGCAATGTCGTTTACCACTTGAGTCCATATGCGATATCTCTTGCATTCGCATAACTTTCATCATCATTCCTTCTTCAGCATCTTTTCAAGAAAAGTGCAAGGCACCTCTAGGATTTCAAAGAATCTTTTTGTGTTCGCAGTAACGAAATCCTGCAGTTGTTTCTGCCCAGCTGATTCAGGATTTATTGATGCTCGTTTGCTCGGTTTTGAGTCAACTGGTTTCTGCAGAGCATGCTTCATTTTGTTTTTTGTCTCATGCGAAACAGCTGAATCAAAAAATGCAAGCGCCACAAGCTCCTCAGAGAGGTACCACAAATGTCTCAAAAACTTATTGAGTGCAGCACTTTGCAATTTTGTCATCCTTTTGCTTGTAGAGCTGCAGACTTTGCACAAAATGCAAATCTGAACGGGGGGCGCATGAGGGTATGGGTGCCAGGTACCACGATCTGATGTATATCGCAGCTGAAAAGCAGCAAACATCTCTCAGTCCTTTTTCCTCTCTCTCAGTTAGTTTAAACTGAGATTTAAACATCCAAATTTTAATGCAGTAAATTAGCTGCCCATCCATCGTGCTCTGTGATAAGCTCCGGTGCTTTAAAGCTGATTCCTGACTTGGGGGCACTACCGATGAAAATGAGCGTTAGCTCGAGCAATTCCTTGTAGTCATCACGAGGCTGCTGTTCATCAAGCTGAGCTTGAGCAAATTGAATGAGTTCTTCAGCATCTGAGATTTTCTCTGCAATGTTAGGGTCATCTGTTGCTGTTTGGTAATTGTTCTTGTCAATTTCCACCCACTTTGCTTTGAATCTCTTAAACAGTTGTATGTCAGGGCCCTAGAAGATGGCAAGGAGACAGAAACTGCAGCTTCTAACACTATTTCGAAAATATGATGTCGGCAAGCCAGCACAGCATATCTTTATCCAATCTTTGCTCTAGTAACATACAAGCACCACTCTTAGAACCTGTGTTGGAGGCAGTGGTGTCAAAACACATGCCCTTCACTTGGTCAGATATATTCCACTCCAATACTAACTGATGGACAGCATCTGCAATGTTTTGACCAGTTCCTCTGGCAAGTTTGGGAATACCAAGAAGCTGATCAACTCCTTGGCCGGAAATTAGAACTGGCAGTCGATCAACATTTTCATGACCAGTAATATCTTCCAGTAGTTTGCCGTCCCAATGTATTTGGAGAGGGCAATTTGTTTCGAAATCCTGCTTCAAATTTTCTGCCATTGTCTTGCGGTTCCTTTGTCTTGCTCTCCGTATCGATGAATAGCTAACACTGTATTCTTCAGGGTTTTGCCCAAGAGCATTGATTGTTGGGATCAAGATTTCCGAAGCAGCTCTATCACTTACTTTTGCAGCATCAAGAGATACAAGCATTGAAGAATCCATAAGCTTTGCACTCTTAGACTTTGATCTACTTTGTCTCGAAGTTGATGGCTGCTGAGGGTCAGCAACAAATTCTTCTTCTGATTTTGAACTATCTTCATTCAAACTTGAAGGACTTGAACTTGAGAGCACTGCTGCTTCGAAAACGGCTGTTTCCCTCTTTCTTTTCTTTTCAAGCAATGTTTCCTTTTCTCTAGCAATCTCTTCCATTTGTGAAAAAACTTTATCCACTCCAGACATTTTGCCTTTTCTTCCTTTTTGTCGTTGCAGCATCAAAAACTCACGATCTTCATCTATCTTTATCATGTCAAGAGCACTTGCATGTGCAATGTCAAACAGATCTTGCAAGTCATTTTGCCAGCTCTCTTGTTTTTGAAGTAGTGCAGGTGATTGCTTCTTCTTATTATTTCTGTTCTTCTTTAGTTTCTCCCACTCGTTGAAAAGTTTCTTTACTCTCTCCACGACATGACATTTCAACACTGTTGGGATGCGTGCCTTTTCCCACACATCCATAACATCTCTAGCAGTCAACAAAGCCGCTGTTTTCACCTGTTCTTTTTATTGATCTTGTAGTTCATAAAAATGCTAATGTTTCCCTTTTAGATGGAAGCTGGGTTTCTTTGAAGGACTCTATAGGATGTCCTATGAGCCAAACAACTGTTTTGTGACGCGTATGCCGCTCCATGAGTGCAACTCAGCAACTGCTATACACCACTCTCAGCGAAGGCAGCAAAGATACTGAGTCAGTGACGCCACACTTACACTGACGCGGCCGCCACAGTGACGTCACAGCAAAGAAATGATTCTAGAATGTTCGGCCACGGCGTCTATAGCAATGAAAGGGATGAGAAGGTTACGGAAAGAGGTTCAGAGTCTGTTATGACTGCTATATGTTGCTGACTACCATTTTTGATGAAATCTGCAAAATAATAAATGTACAATAAATACAAACTGAAAAATAACAATATACAAAATGTTCAATGGATGGTAGCAACCTCTAAAATGTCTTCAATTGTGCTGAATTTTGCATGTTCAGTTTTTACACTAAATTAAATAAAATTAGAGGGTGTCTTCAAGTTTTTGAAATGATAAGTTATTTTGCATCACCCTAGTACTCAGTCATGTACTCAAAATTGTGCTTATGTGCTAATACGAAATTATATCGCTTTCAGAATGTAGAATCAGCGATAGTTGTTCTTTTTTATTTTATTTTTTTTATTCTTTTTAGTTGAAATCTTTCAAAAAAACATCTGATCATGTATTTAAAAAAGGGGGAAACTTAACCTTCGATTGTCTCCCCCAAACATTAGACTATATTATACTGTACTTATAAAATTACTTCACTTCTGCATTAGACTTCTGATGAGCACTTCATCGTTGTACTTCAGATTAGCACCTCATTAGGAGGGGGCAGAGGCCCCTTGCCTCCTTAATATATTTTTAGATTCCGGCCTGAGCCATGGTCGAAAGAGGTCGAACCTCTACCCCTGTAAATTCAGAGTACCTGTATATTTTTAAGAAGTAAACCAAAGTAAGAGAAAGTTTTTATTTTCTCCCTCGAGTTGGGCTATCTTCTATTATTGGAAGAAAAGAATTAACAGAGTGTCGACCCCATAAAGCGAGAGAAAAGAATTAGAAAGAATTATAGAAAAGTATAAAGAAGAAACATCCGTTGCAGCCTCCTAACCAGAACCCCCCCGTCGAATCCGAACCGACTCAGGGCCATAAAGGGGGGGTTAACATATATATATATGCCGTAATGAAAGTATGAAGAGGAATTACTTCCTAACTTTGGTCAAAACTTTTATACTTCATAAACTTTTTGCTTTAAAACTCTCTTAAATTAAGAACGAAAGTGAGAAACAAACCTTCAATCCAGGTGCGGCAGTTAACGAATGAATAAAGTCCTCGTACTGCTACGTTCACTTGTTCTCTGTCAGCGACGTCAAATGGAATGTGAAAAAGAAATCTTCCGTCAATTTCGTACTTTGATAATGATAATGATGGATATCAATACAGAAAGGATTCAAATAACTAGACCAAAAACGTTTCTGTTCTTTTTTTATTGAGTAATTTTGAAGTGGCCTATCAACTCAGAAAACATCCTAATCCACATCATCAGGCATATTTACTTTCATAAAGGCAATAACTATAAATAAAATATACTTTTGCTAAAAATGACTATAACCTTTTAAAAATTTCCATTTCATAAAAGTATTATTTGTAAATCAAATATATTTTTGCTGAAAAAATAATAAAAGTTTTTTTTCAATTCCTTTTCATAGAACTATTTGTAAACAAAAACTTTTGATAAAGAAAAACTAAAAATTACCAAAACTTATATGAACGGTGCCATCATTTGTGATGAACTGCAAAACAAGAAATGCACATAAAAGGCTTTTTAGGATATTCTGCACAATATGTGTGCACCATTTTTACTTTCTTTCTGGCACCATCATGAACTTATCCGCCATCGTGGCATGGCGCTAACCGCGACTTGGAGGTGTTTACATTCGCGGGTCCCCACCATACCGGCAGAATGCGACTCAGTCAGTGTCTCTGAGCGCTACCAAAGGCAATATTACGGACGAAATTATCAACGACGCAAAGAGAAAAATCGGTGAGTAGTACCAAACCTCAAACTAAACCCAATAACCATACACACTGGCAACGCCTAGTGGCACGCGTTCATTAGTTGCGGGACTATTTACCGAACTTTTTGTTCACACCTCGCATATATAAGATCTACTAAGTCCTTTTTCATCCGATAGTTAAAAGAACACATTAATTTTCATCGGTTCAGGCTCATTTGTTTAAGGTTAAAAATTGAGTGTCAAATGCGATGCAAGAGAGCATTTCCCTCCTACACCAACGGGTCATGTGTGGCGGAGAGCGACTGTTAATTTTTATAGAAAACAGAGTAAATACACTTTTACATTAAATTGTCTTCGCATCCAACTTATTTTACGTGAGACGAGAAGGAAAGGGCACAGGTACATGAAAAGGAACCATCGGTACGTTTTCCCGAGATAGCAGCGAGGGAATACCTATGTTGTCGCACTCTGCTTCTCCTTACATTCGTTCTTTGATTTAAAATCACAATAAACGATATAAATGTTCTATGAGATTAATATTTTATTTTTCATCCTACAAACATCATCATAAACGGTAGACATGATCTACTTTAAAGCTAAAACATAACTTCTTAACAATTCATGTTCCCAGAATCATTAAACATCGATAACCCCCCACCCCATCCCACCCATCCCACGCACATTGTCGTATATAAGTTGTGTGATAATATATATTAGCGTGTAGCGTCATTGGGCAAAGTGTAACGGATCAAGAGGCACATTTCAGGTTTTGTACAATTGACCTCCCTAAATTCAAAAATGAAAACAAAATTTTTTTGTGACAAGTGCAACACCTTTTTCGCATGTGAAAATCGTGAAAATGCTAGTTACCCATAACTTTTGGACACTTGCTTTCCTTGGGTTTGAGCTATCATTTTACCCCTCACAATGTACTGCTTTTCAGGAAAAATAATTTTTTTTATTTTTGGAATAAACATATACACTGTAGGTAGGTAGGTAGGTAGAGTAGATAGTTTTATTTAGTAAATGATACATTAAAATCTTGTTTAGTTTTGAATGACGGCATAAAGTCACGGGATTTAAGTACTGCTCTAATGTAACCATCTCTTGAATCCTTTCCATACACTGCCCCAGACACTTCAGTTACCATCCTAACACAGCGTTCTACACCTTGGGAGTGACATGGTATCCGGACAACAAGGGGCTCTTCAGTGATCTTATCGAGTTGTTCGACAGAGAACTGCTTCGTGAGTGGTGGTTCCATTGTGCACTCCTCCACTGGTTGAAGTAAATCTTTCAAATTCTGAGCACTTTTTTTGATCTTTGGTGGCCGAAATTCTCTGACTTGCTGTTGAGCAGGTTTGGGAGCTCGTCGAATGGTCTTGATTCTATCGATGGACAATTTCCGGTTTGCTTGATCTGCATCTGCAAGCATTGCCAGTAGAACATTTTCAGGGTGAGCCCAATATGCATTTCTTTCGATCACAGGCCATGTGACAGTCTTGCTAGCTGGTGGCAGTAATCGTAGCAGCTTGATTTGCTCCAGGAAATGTTTTGGGCCATCTGTGCACCTTGGATGGCACTTGATGCTAAACCACATGGGTCCATAGTGGCACACGACAAACTGTGTGAGTGAATACAGTTCATCAATTGGCTGCGCCATCGCTACATATAGCCGACAAATTCTACTGGCACTTGTAACCCATCTTGCATGGGAGATTGGTCCAGGCTTCTCTCGTAGAAGATCTTCATTAATGACACCAGTCCTTATCGCTTTCATCATTCTGTAGAGGTAGGCTTAGTCACGACTCAATTCAGTAAGGTCAATATCCGGGAGAGTGTGGCCATCAGCAATACATTGAATTCCTCTAGAGGAAAGTAGCAAACTTCTACATGTAGCCAAAGCTTTGCCAATTGTTCCTTTCCATTGAGTTGCAGATTCTGTTGGGCCGATAAGTTCTGTTTTTGAAAAGACAATGGACTGATTACAGTATGTTATCCAATGAATGCTTAGGCCTAAGGAATTAGTACACCTACCAGCGGCGTTCATACTGGAAGCTAATTTTTGAGGATACTGAAAATGGTGACGTCTTACCCTTCGTGCAGAGTGAAGCACACGAATGGTTCCTCATTTTCCTTAAAACAATTGTGAATAGAAAACGCAGCAGCTGCCATTCAGAATGAAATGTCGATCAAATGAATTGAACGCTCGCTTTCACAGTAGCAAGTTGGTCACGTATCTACGAGTACCGTCATTTAAATTATCCAATTCTTATGTTATGAAGTATTGTGATAAAGGAGGCATATTTTTTACTATACAGATTGTCCGAGGTAACGAGTTACGCGTTATCCAAATTCTGTAATAATGTATCTTATTTTCAATAGTAAATTGATTACTGGCGAAGTTTTGAAAGCGTAAAAGATTTACAGTTCCTGAAGCCTTTAATGTTGTTTAAAAGTGCTTAAACATTTCAAAATTGTTGTCATTTCATTTCCTTCTCCGCCACCGAATTTTTTTCCCTCTGTTTTTATTTCCTTATTTTTTCCTCCTTTAAAGTAATTTTTTAGAGTTTTCTCTCTCTCTCTCTCTCTCTCTCTCTCTCTCTCTCTCTCTCTCTCTCTCTCTACGTTATCTCCATAATTCATCCTCTTAATTGTGCACATGCTCTTAAAATTCCCAATTCCTTCTCTTCCATTTTCACCTATTATTTCTTGTTATTTTTCCTTCATTTACGCTAAACATTTGCCCTTGGCCCCTCCTTCCTGCAGCGGCTGGCCGCACCTGTGGTATGCTGTGCAGTCCTGATCACCTACCCTCAGGAAAGGGATTAACAGGCTGCCGTGAGTCCAGGTGAGGCCGCAAAGTTAATCCCTTCCGTTAGGCATATGGGATACAATCGACGCTTCGCCTCCTGAATTTGCTTTTGCTGGAAACTCGGAGGCTGCTCTGTCAACTCATCGAGGTTTTAAATCTAAATTTAGTTATTTCATGCAAGCAAACGTTTATACAGAAAAATATAATTTATTTACTGTACAGGATTCATCTAAAAGAAAACATAATAATAAAATCCCGAGATTGATTATTATAAATACGATCTGTATGGTTAACTGCTCTGAAATCTGCTCCTGAATTTGCTTTTGCTGGAAACTCGGAGGCTGCGCTGTCAACTCATCGAGGTTTTAAAGCTAAATTTAGTTATTTCATGCAAGCAAACGTTTATACAGAAAAATATAATTTATTTACTGTACAGGATTCATCTAAAAGAAAACATAATAATAAAATCCCGAGATTGATTATTATAAATACGATCTGTATGGTTAACTGCTCTGAAAATAATTTATCTGAAACTGGAAAATAAATTTTAAAAATTGACTGGGTGTCTCGCTGATTGTAAAATACGTGTTCATTTATTTCAACTCAATTGGATTTAAGAATCTCTGAGATACGCCGCGCTTCCATGCGTCAGCTCTCTCTTCATACGAAGGCCAATTTGATGTCCCCTGATCGCTCCAGGATCGGCTTGTTGGAGGAGTGTGTTGTTCTCTTGCGCGCACCATTGCACATGACCAATATATAGATAGATAGATATAGTGCTAGAAGAGTAAGATAAAAATACCCGCGTTTGACAATCAAATTTGATATTCCCACCATTTCAAAGCTACTTAACTGTTAATTTTTACAGAAAAGAATGCTAGCTGATATTCTATAATTCGTGATTAGCAGTGAATAGCGTAAATTCCCAGCTTATGCTTGTCAGTGAGCGCCTACTCACTTCGGCTATGATGCATTATTTTTAATGTGATTTATCAATCAGATAAATATATCAGTAATGGTGCATAGTTTTACCCCAATCAAGCTAAAGGTACTGGTTTAACTCCGAACTCTTCACCTTTTGAAAATTATGCGTGCAAATGATGAAAGCGAAAGTGTGAGATTGATTTTAAATATTCATAGATAACGACTGAAAAATCTGTGGGCGATCTAATCAAAGAATGATTGACCGATTGCACAGGTTTCTTCCAGAAAGCGGGGAGAGAAATAGAGGGCGAGATTGAACTGTCCTAAACTAAAATATAGTTTTGAAAAATTATGGGGAGAGAGCTTATGCTTGGAATTATTATTATTTTGAAAATTGAAAATGTCATCATTATGTATGTTTAGCGTTTTAGTGCCAGGTAAAAAAATGAAAATAATTAGAGAGAGATGGAGAGAGACTCTTTAATATCTGCTACCGTGAAGGTCTACACCATTATATACTGGATTATTAGTGATATTCGAAGACGTATTCGGTCACAAATCACACATGCTTGAGAGAAGCTATAAACTGAGAGTCATTTGGGCGTGAAGTTTAAGCTTTATGATATCTACGTCGGAAACAATAAAACTCCAGCGAAAAAAAGTTATTATTGCTATTATAACCCGCTCATGTCTTTCGACTACAAAATTCTATTGAAAAACTGAGAGTTGTGGTCAATATTTCTTTTTTGTCATCGATGCGTGGTGTGTGAGCTCTCAAAGATTTGCCAGCTGTATATATATATATATATATTATTTTTAATGTATATATTCCTCGTTTGTATTTCTTATATTATCGACTGTATATTTCATGAAACTAATTCCAATAAATCGTTAGTCAACAGTACATCAAATCAAAAGATACTTTCAAACACCCTAAAAGCCATTCAAGATTAGCTCGAAGACACGGAAATCTTTGGAAAACAGATGGATGATAATGTTAAAATCCAGAAAATACCGTCACAAGAATCAGAGGTTCGTATAGTTGGTTGCTCACTGCTCAGTTCCACGAGGCCTGGTACTGATTGTACCACTAATATTCATCATACTCTTAATGAATATGAAGTGGGGAATAACAACGGCTAACCTCATTCTCGCAACGTTATATTTAAACGACAAGTTTATGGGATTAGGTTAAGTTAGGACAGGTTCGTTATGTTAAGTTATTAAAATGTCAATAGAATTTTTATTATATATAAATGACCTTCCACGTTCATCTGATATACTGAACTTCATAATGTTTGCAGATGATACAACTCTCTCCTTTTCTTGCAAAGATGTTAATACAGCTAAGAATATATTTCATTCAGAATTCATCAGTGTAATGAATGGTGACCACGAATAAACTCTTCCTAAATACCAGTAAAACAAATTTCATGATTTTTACTAATAAAAGAAATGTATATCTTGATGAACTCAATGTTAATGAAATCACCATAAAGGAGTGTACTGTAACAAAATTTCTTGGTGTAATGCTAGATAAGAATTTGCAATGGAGTGATCATGTAAATTATATCGCGAAAAAGATTTCAAGGAGCGTTGTATAATGTTTAAACTTAGAAGTGTAGTCCCTAAACAAGTTTTATTGACTCTTTATCATACTCTTGTTCTTCCTTATAAACATACTACACCCTTGTTTGGGGAAACTCCGCTAACAACGCATTAAATGGTATCTTGTCATCCAAAAACGAGCAATAAGGTTATTATCTGATGCTGATTTCCTTGATCACTCTAGTGCATTATTTAAAGAGCTAAACCTACTAAAGCTCAATGATATAAACCAAACTGGCACATTTTATTTTTATTTACAAGTGTAAGAGCAAAATCATTAATTTGCAATGGGTAAATAGATATTTTGTAACTCATCAAGAAATCCACCCGTATCAGACCAGAAATAGATCAAAGATTGTTATACCTCAATTTAGATTGTCTTCATCTCAAAAACTACCCATTTTCATTGGATTGAAACTATGGAATGACTTGCATGCCGATATAAAAAATATTGCGAATGTAAATTTGTTTAAAACCAAGTTAAAATCCCGATTAATAATGGGATACTAACAAAAATCTTGGATTAATGTCCACTAATAATGTTTTATATTGTCCATTAATATTGTTTAATATTGAAATACAGGCTTTAACTATTAATATAATTATTTACTTATTTATTTATTTTATTATTATTAATTTATAACGGCTAGCTGCTTATTTTAATGAGAGCCCAGTAAAGCCTAAAGCTTAAGGGCCAAATTAAAAAAAAAAAAAAAAATAGTCGAGCTTCACAATTATTTTGTCATTGTAAAAATTGTAAGTTGTAAAAAGACTACTGTATTTATTTTATTATTAATAAAGGTTATTCTATCTATTATTCTATCCCTTCAACCAAATGGGTACAGGTCCGATTAACGGTATGATGGCATCCTTTGTTGACGATATAAAAACTAATGAACAGCTGACAGCAAGCACGCAGGTATCATTCTAAATTTGGTCCTTTAGGAGTACTTCCAGTAGTACGTATACTAATTTTGTCGAATTGTGCTCTTGGAATCTAAATTTTTCTTTTATAAGGAACGAGGGGCCAATGCATTTCCTCTGATCACTATATCATCTAGACACAGAGGACGGTCACCCATCAAACAACCACACAAACCCAATGTCGCTTAACTTCGTTCACTTTTTACGCGGAATCCCTCCTCTTTACTTTAAAATTTTCGCTTTATCTTTAATTTGATTTTCCCTTTCAACTTCTTTTCTTTGTTTTGCTTTAAAACTTTCACTCGTCTTAAATTTTCTTACATCTTTTAACTTCCTTCTTAAGCAGTCAGTCTCGTAGGTATCTCTGTGTTAGGACATTATTACGCCTTCAGCACTCCAATGCAGTTCAAATTTCTATGCTAAGTATATACGCGGATCACTGGGAGTTCATGAACATAATGATATCTAAATTTTCCGCGGAAACAGTCAAAACACTTTACTATTTAATGACAGACGAGCAGCCCACCCGTAAGGCATCCTCTTCTACTAACGGCCTCAGCCATATATATATATACAGTATATATATATATATATATATATATATATGATGAATAAAACCACGAAGGAAAAAGAAACACAAAGGGTGCTCAAGCGCTTCGTCTAATGACATCTCACCCTTTGTGTTTCTTTTTCCCGTGGTTTTTATTCATCATAAATACTTTTCACGTGTCACTTTCGTGAAATAATTTTTCATATATATATATATTATATATATATTATAGATAATATAATATATATTATATACTATAATATATATATTATAGTATAGTATATATAATATATATATATATATATATATATATAAAACTTCATTAACCACAGAAATTTTTAAGGAAAATTAAAAACCGGCAAGAAAATTTCGAATAAAAGAATAACGTTTTCAACTTATATAATAGACCCTTTCTCAATTTGGAGAAAAACAGGGCAACCTAAGTGATTACTTGCTGGTCGGACTAAAACTTAGTAAAATAACTGTAAAACGATAAAACTTTTAAAAAGAGAACCAACAAACTAGTGTGGTTAGTTGTTACCTAGACTAAGGAACAAATTTAAAATATTAAGCATAAAATCGTCTAAGTCAAAAGATACTCTATTACCACTGAAATTATCAGTTTTTTAATTAGAAGGATTCCGCTATTTTTCTATTATCATTGTTATTAATCTGAGCAAGGACTTTATAATCATTAAAGTTAATATTATAGGATCAATCCCAGAATAGGCACCTGAAATCATTTTTAGGTGCTTAATCTGGGATTGAGGCAAAACACAGGTGCTTAATCTGGGATTGAGGAGAAAAAAATATAAACAGTTTTTAGAGATATAATTTCATTGTTTTTATCAATATTTGAAAAAATCAACTCTAACCTAACCTAACCTAACCTAACCTAACCTAATGATTTGCTTCAGATGGATTCAGAAACATTCGGGTTCATATTGCAGGAATTTATAATATCTAAAATTTTTCTTTATTCATTAAACCATTTTAAACCTTTTATAACTTTGCCTTTATTACATTTGTAATAAACTTTGTATAAACAATAAATTTTGTAATCATCAGGTTTTTTTTTATTAATTCCTTGCAAGGTGCCTATTCTGGGATTGAGGTTGAACGCAGGTGCTTCATCTGGGATTGAGGTACATCAGGTGCCTATTCTGGGATTGACCCATATTATATTCTACAGATTGAACATGATTCATTAAATACTGGACTGTTAGTTTGAACTGTACGCAGAGTATTTATCTTCCATACAAAAAAGCCAGTCTTATCTGTCCATCCGTCTGTAAACACCATGTATAATCTATACTATTAAGTATAAGTATACTATTAAGTATACAGTAGATTATCCATGGAAATGGATCCTCGAGAGAAAAAATGGACCACTTGAAGATCAGGGCCCTCATGTATTCTTGTTTTTTGCTTTACAGTACCAAATACAATAATAAATTAAATTGAATGCCCGGTTAGGTCAACTGTACGCCTTTGACGATTGTTTAGGTTAAGTTGTGATATTTTCGTTAGTTTTAACGAAGATATCATTTGGTGATTGAGGCTGGGGGCCCTGATCTTCAGGTGATCCGAAAAAATTATTAGGTAAAAGTAACTTAAAATTAACCGAAACCTTCAGGAAAATCATAATCTATCTATCTATATATATATATATACAGTACACCAAGTGATTACAAATTCTCTTCCTAATTTTAAATATTTATTATGAAAAAAATATTAAAGCAAGGATCTTATTAAAAATTTGGACTGTGTTAAATCTTTATGAAAATTTTGTCACTGTAGTTTTTTATGCTGATTCTAAGTATGCAACTCATTTTTGCAGAAATAAATATTTAACATTTTATTGGCGTTTGTTTGCAGGAACAGTGCTGTTTTTGCTGGTGAGTGAAAATGAGTGACAACCTACAATCATTGTTTTCGTTAAGCGAAACTGATGCCTTGCACAAAATGCAAAGTGTGGGGATTGTGCCCAAAAAGAAGCAATGCCGAAAACGCCACGATATGCAAATAAAATGTGTTGACGGAAGATTCAATTGGCGCTGTCAGAAAGGAGGGTGTAATGACAAGGTCACCATCAGAAAAAGCACATGGCTGGATGGAACGAATCTTGATCTGGCAAGAATTTTTCAATTTATCTACTGCTGGACAAAAGAATACACATCGATGAAATTTTGCGCGGAAGAATTGGGCATGAGTCACCCAACCGCAATCGACTTCTGCAGCTACATGCAAGAAGTAAGTAATTTGTTATTGTTAATAACCTAACTTAACCTAACCTAACCTCACCTAACCTAACCTAACCTTAACTATACAAACCATATTTTAGACAAGAACTGACCTAATGGTAAATGGTTTTTACCCAGCTGTGCGTTGGACGCATGCTGCACGAACAATGGGTGTTCCACGGCATTTGTCAGGACACCGGCGAATGCTTTTTATATGCCGTTCCACGTCGAGATCGTGCTACGCTGACGTCGTGCATAACGGCCAACATTCTACCGGGCACGACAATTGTAAGCGACTGCTGGGCCGCGTACGAGGGCGTGAACAAGCTGCCTGGCTATAACTACAAACACCTAACGGTCAACCACAGCCGAAACTTTGTTGACCCAGGCACAGGCGCAAACACGCAAAAAATTGAATCGTTATGGAACGCTGCCAAGCGCAGAAACAAGAAACAAGCCCATACTCATCGCCAAATGTTGGATGGGTACCTGTGCGAGTTTGTGTGACGCCAGCGTTACAAAGGGCAAAATTTGTACAAATAAAAAACATACAAACATACAAATAAACCATACAAACATACAAATAAAACATACAAACATACAAATAAAAAATTTCCGCAAAAAAATTAGTTTCATATTTGAAATCAGCGCGAAAAACTGTATCTGTAATGCAAGTTTCAAAAAATTCGAACGCAGTCCAAATTTTTAATAAGACCCTAAAGCTACAGTGGAAAGCAAGATATACAAATAAAGAAGAACTCAAAAAGTTTTATTTACAAGCTATTGAAGTTCAATATGAGCTCTTTTTGTGGCTCTGCAGACATCAAAGCGGTATTCTGTTTCCCTCCATACATTTTGTAGTATATCATTATAAACTTTTCTAACAGCCTCACGTATCCTTTCCTTCAAACGTTCCAAAGTTGCTGCATTGGTGAAAGAAAAACTTCATTTTTGACAAAGCCCCAGAGGAAGAAGTCAAGGGGGATTAGATCGGGCGAACGAACCAGCCAAGGAATGGGCATCCCACGCCCGTTCCAACGATCAGGCAATTGTTCATTCATGAATGTTGTAACCTCAAAAGGAGGCACAAAAGGAGCTTATATTGAACTTTAACAGCTTGTAAATAAAACTTTTTGAGTTCTTTATTTGTATATCTTGCTTTTCGCTGCAGCTTTGTTAGTTTTTTCATAATAAATGTTTAAAATCGGGAAGATCATTTGCAATCACCTGGTATATAAAGCTGAAATCGGATACCGAAGATCTTCAAAAGAAATTATTAAGGCAGTGAAAGCTTAATATTTATTTTAAGGTCACGAGGAATTTAGATTTTAAATGCAGCTTCAGAAATCTTGACAAAGTGGGGTCGGATGCGAAGCTTAAGATTTTCATGGCTGCGTTCGTTTCTATAGTTTTATTGGCAGAACAATTGACACCCCCCCCCCCCCCCCCCGAGTAATTGGGGGCCGAAGGTCCCAGCACCGCAGGTCTAGCTAAATGGGCCCGTAGGGCCCACTTTAAGTAGTGTTGAATTACATAAAGTACGGCATCTTCAGATTTAATACTTTTAGTTATTTGTCGTCGAATTATACTTTTGTGTTGTTATTTTCAATGACTCTATTTATTTCTTTAAGGTCATTAACTTCTGCCTTGATTGGAACAGGAAGCTTGAGAATGTTTTCGCTTTTAAATGTATTTTCTTTATTATTATTATAATAATAATAATTATAGGACCACCTGTTCCGAGCACTATAGTGAGCTTTATTAATAAAATCTGCAGTATAGCCCAAATTTGTAAAAATTTCCTTAATGTACAAATCTCTACTTCTAAAAATATTGGATCACAAATTCTGTATGCTCTCAAAAACAGACTCAGAATCACCCCATTTTTGTACTTTCGGAATGACCTAAGGAAGCATGCAGGTATGAGTGTGAATGAGTAGGCTTTTTGTAAATTTAAAGATGGCTCTACTATTGGAATTTCTTATAACACAAACGTCTAAGAAGGGTAGCTGTTTATTTTTTTCTTTTTCTTAAGTAAATTGGCCACAAGGCTCCAAACTATTGAGATGTGCAAGTAAATTTCCAGTATTAACAAGCTCATCAACCACTGCAAAAGTATCATCAACACATCTAAATAAATTAACTCCAGGTATCAAAAGGTCAGTCATTCTCTTCTCATGAAACCCCATACATAAATTAGAGAGCACAGGGGATAAAGGTGAGCCCATTGAGAGACTTTGAGTCTGTGGTAATACAAGTCTTTGAAACTAAAAAAATATGAGAAATATACAATCGAATTAAATGCATAAAAAGGTTCAAGCTGACAGGCAGAGATTCAGAATGTGCGATCAAGTATTCTTCAACCCAATCCAATGTATGGTTGACAGGAACTTTGGTAAACAACGTCGAAGCTGACCATAACTTTTCCTCTTCGATCTACATTTGGTATTTTTTCTATAAAATCATACGAATTGATTTGCAGACCACCGACTACTTACGTAGGTTGTCCCGTTTCCCTCCGAATTGAAAAAGGGCCCATTATATAGAACGAAAACGTTATTCGGATCTTATTTTATATTTACTTGCGGGTTTTTAATTTTTCTTATATATAAATGAATTGTAACTGCGATGTTGTTAGTATTGCAAATTTTGCTTAATAAACATTTAAGTGGTTTATCAGTGGTGTTCCATTGCATTTGTTTTGGATCTTGTCTTTTTAAAAGTGCTAAAATGGGAAATAGAATATTAATGAAAATTCTAAAAGGCAATTAATCGAATCTGCAAAATATATTTTTAACGGATGTAACGTGTAATGGCTGGGAATGTAATATTCGTCTTTGTGTATTATTTCATTCACGAATATTCGTTTAGAGAAACACATAGAGCTCTTTTGCCATTTACCATAACTGTGCATGAGAATAAAAACTGTACACAAAATTGTGTCCGTGACTGTATACGAATGTTTTCATACATACTTTTCCTATTTACTTTAGTTGTTTCCTAACGGGTGATCGACCTATGTTCGATCCATTTTGCAGCATCCTATCTCATAGTCGGGAATAAAATAGGACCTGAAAATATTCAACGGGAAAAAGGACAATTTACAGTTAACGGAGTTTACTGCTAATTTTCACTGAATATGTGTGCTTTTACAAGTGTGTTCCTCTAGTCCTGAATGTACATACATGTAACACAACACGTACACACATTCCTGAGAAACTGAATTTATAAACTTTTTTCTGAAATAAATATATTTAATTTATTATTATTTTTAAAATTTAATTAATGGAAGCGGCAAAGTGGAGATAAAAGAAATTCTCAGATATTTTGATACCTTTAAACTCTACAGTTTTTGTAGCTTCAGCCTCTTTCGTTTCATACAGTATAAAAATAAGTTTAAAAGAGTGAGATATGGGCAAAAAATAATTTTCGTTAGAGAGAGAGAGAGAGAGAGAGAGAGAGGAGAGATTGAAAGAGGAATGAAAGACAATAGTCTTAAAATATTCTTTGATGCGCAAGGTTTCAACACCTTACTCTTCCTTTTCCTAAATTTCAGAAGCGACGTAAAAAATTCAGCAAAAACACAAAATAAATTTATAAATGCTTTACTATTTGCAGATGAATTTTATTCCTCCGTAATATTTTCGAATATACTATAATAGTGTACCTTCGAAATTTGCAACGTAAATATGGCAAATAATGAAATAAATTATATTTTGGAAACTGACATAATTTATACATAAAAGTATGAAAAATCTGATTTCGAGTCTGACAACTGTCAGCTGGAGATGAAGTTTCCCAACACTTTCTCTCTATTTAAAAGCTGTTTTTGACGACTGTATCCTTTTCTCAATCCATTTCTCGAGACAGGAAATACGAACTAAAATATTTTCTCAAATTCGTTTTAAAGAAGTAGCAAATTTATTCAATATACACATATATATATATATATATATATATATATATATATAGAGAGAGAGAGAGAGAGAGAGAGAGAGAGAGAGAGAGAGTTACAAGGAGTTACAAGGAAAAGAAGTACCTCAAAAGGTCTTGCGGCCCATACCGAGAAGGTACCAATGGCAACGGGTGCCACGAAAAATTTTCTACACCCTCAAATAGTGTGCAAGATTTGGTCTAACCTTTTCTTGAACTGATCCACAGAAGAACTGTTCACAACTTCTGAAGGTAACCTGTTCCACGTGTCACATCTTATAGGCAAAGTAATTCCCACACACTCGTCCTTAACCGTTTCAAATCCAACTTCCGACCATTGTTGCGAGTTGGGTTATCATTTAAACTAAACATGCTTCGAAAATCGACATCGTTGAACCCGGGTAAGAGCTAGAAAACCTCGATGAGTTGGCCGCGCAGCCTCCGAGTTTCCAGTGAAAACAAGTTTAGGGCGCGTAACAGTCGATTGTAGCCCGTATGCCTAACGGAAGTGATTAACTTTGTGGCCCTCGCCTGCACTCGCCCCAGCGTCTCAATATCTTTCCTGAGGGTGGGCAACCAGGTGCGGCCGAACCAGAGAATTGTACAGAGAGAGCACAATCTCCTTGTTCCGAAACTGAAATTGCTTCATGATATAACCCAACAGCTTCTGGGCTTTCTTTTCCACCTCTACGCACTGTTTGGTAAACTTAAGGTCGCTGCTAATTAGCACACCCAAGTCCTTTTCCTAATCAGTGGCCTCGATATTACTCCCCAACATCGAGTAGTCCGACTTGGGATTGGCGTAGCCAATGTTCATCACCTTGCATTTACCCAAGTTAGACGGCATTTGCCATTTTTCAGACCACTTTCCTGTCCTACGTAGGTCCGCACGCAGTTGCTCGATCGCCTCGAGCGTCCCAACATTGGCCCAAAGCTTGGTGTCATCAGCGAATTTGGCGATCCGACTGACGATGCCACCGTCGATATCATTTATGTAAATGATAAACAACAGTGGCCCCAAAACGGAACCTGAGGAACCCCACAAGTGACCGAGGCCCAACCCGAACTAACCCCTTTAATTACAACCCTCTGCCGCCTATTCTCCAGCCACTTTTCAATCCAGTTACCTACTTCCCCACCGATACCCAGCGCTCGGACTTTGGCCATTAGCCGCCGGTGAGGTACCTTATCAAAGGCTTTCTGAAAGTCGAGATAAAGTATATCAATTGCCCTACTCTTATACTCATTTAGCATGTCGTGGAAAAACTCGAGCAAGTTGGTGAGACACGACCTATGCCGTCTAAACCCATGTGGGAGTCCCCAAGCAGCTTGTAGGAATCCAAATGGTCAACGATCCTATCCGCTATTATCCCCTTTAATAATTTACCTACAACTGAAGTGAGACTAATGGGACAATAGTTCCCTGGACTTTCGTGATCCCTTTTCTTAAAGATAGGGGTCACAATGGCTTCCCTCCAGTCACCAGGCACCTGGCCCGTCTACAACGATTTGTTGAAGGCTGTAGCCAGGTGTGGAGCCACCTGGTCACGCATCTCCCGCAATACTCTGGGGAAGAACTGGTCTGGCCCAGGAGCCTTAAACGCGCTCAGTTTGTCTATTCTATCGGCAACGACTGTCGCGGTACACCGAACACTATCCAGGTCAGCACCTTACCTTCGTGCCTGACGCCTGACTCGGGGATGACGCGGGTGTCCTCCCTGGTGAACACTCCCGCAAAGTACTCATTAAGCACATTAGCGACGTCCGCGTCGGAGGTCCGCAGAACGCGCTGGGGTCCTTTAATGGACCTATCATGCAAAGCTGGGCACTTGCGGTTTTTTTTGCGGTACTGCGGTACTACCGCACTACCAAACCGGTACCGCATAACGCAGTACCGCAAAAAATGCGGTAGCGGTACTGCTGTACTTTCAGCGATCCTTTGCGGTACTGCGTTATGCGGTACCGGTTTGGTAGTGCGGTAGTACCGCAGTACCGCAGTACCGCAAAAAAAAACGCAAGTGCCCAGCTTTGCTATCATGCTTCTAATGGGCTTTCTACTATTAACATAACTGAAGAACTCTTTAGCGTTCCCCTTGCAGAGGCTTGTCACCTGTAGTTCTTCTTTACGTTTCGCTAGCCTAACCTTCGCCTCCACTTCCCTACACAGGCGGACATACGCCTCAGTGTTCTCATGGGAACGATTGGCCTTCGCCCTCCTATACGCAGTTTTCCTATTTCGGATAGCCGAAGCGACGATGTCACGACTCAACCACTTAGGCTGCGTTGAAGCAGGGATGACCGGTTTTGAGCGTATGACAGCAGACTGCAGCACCATAAACTCGTCCCGGAATGCAGTCCACACTCCCTCAACATCGCCGCCGACCTCTAACCCCATCTCACCTACGCTATCCCGGAGGCCAACAAAGTCCGCCCACCGTAGATCGAGCTTATTGCCTCTCGAGTTACTACGCTTCGGAGAGAGAGAGAGAGAGAGAGAGAGAGAGAGAGAGAGAGAGAAATCAATCGAAGAAAAACGGAAAATCTGCAATTTCAAATTCTCAGCAAAACGACGCATTTGGAATTCAGAAAAAATTGACAAAAATATTTTTATGTACAGATTTTATATTTACTTGTATTTATATATTAGAAATTGATCTGACTCGCCGAAGGGTACTTTCATTTTCAAGATGACGTATGTGCGAGGTTGATCAGGGTAGTCTGAGAATCTTCATTCAATATGAATTCAGCTATTATTATTATTATTATTATCCTCATTATTATTATTATTATTATTATTGAGTAGAGGAACGTCACATGCGTTTTTCCATACAAAGAAAATGCTACTTTATGCTCTCATTTTGTATATTTTCTTGTTGCATTTCATGATTTCTTCGTTCTAGATTTTAATTTTAGATTTATTTTTCAGGAAAATGAGCATATTTAACCATTTCTAATTAATTATGAAAGAATATAAATATTCATAAGAATTGTATAACTTGTAGTGATTTCGAGCATGGATGATGTTGATTAAGTCGCTTGGATGATAATTAACTCAAGAATATGGAGATTAATCTCCATAAAGTGAAATTCTGTTGCTGGTGCTTCCATTCGTGCACCTCAAGTATGAAGGGTTCCCAACATATTGTAGATATGATGAAATTTGTTCTTGAGTGCTTAAAATGTGATCTCCGAATTTATAGATGACTATCTGTCTAGTATCTTGAAATCTGAATTTAATACAGTAAGACATCATTTAGCGTCTTGTCTTTTGAAAGTGACTCACAGAAGAAAAGAACAAAATCGAATTCACTTATGTAGGTACTGTATATGAATTTCAAATGAAAATAAAAAGTTTGTTTAATATTTTTACTAAAATTAACTAACCCATACATACATTTCATATTTTCAATGAAAATGAATAACCTAACCTAACCTAACCTAACCTAGCTTAACCTAACCAGACATAACCTAACCTAACCTAAAAAACCGGAACCTAATTTCTAATTTAAACAAACTTAAATTTAACTGATAGGCATAAGGTCGGACTTTTCTACATTATGGAAGTTCAGAAATTTGGGTGTAGACATTATACAAATCGACATTGTTCCACTACCCCGAGAAATATTACTGTTGAAACGGCACGATAAAAACCAGAATATAATTTTTCTCGAAACTGTCTGGAAAGTTTAATTATTTTTTCATTGTCTACGAAACTGCTGTAGTTTAAGTAGCTATACAGTAGGTACTGAAGATTAGGTATACTGTAGGTACTATTGGTTTGGTACAGTTACTGTATAGGTTAAGTTAGAACATGACCAGTAAGTTACGCTAGAGATTTGGTAAGGGATAGGTTGGATAAGATTAAATTTTTGAAGTTAAATAAGAGCATTTGTGTTTCGACGAAAATATTTGCTTCAACAAAAGTTTTTCACTCTAAAATTACGAGGTCCAGTCCAGTCATTAATTCGTGGAAATATCTTTGTTTTTGTCTATCACACCAATTCTCTAAATTTATTCATGTTTTCCAATGAATTAAAATTTTAATTAGGTATAAGACAATCAAATGAACATAGAAAAATAATGAGTTACACAGTCTTGCGGTTGAATCGGCAGATATCCCACCATTTTTTCTCACCTCCCATTCTGTTTCAGTTACGCAATCAACTCTGTAAATTCGTATGTAAACAAGAATATAAATTTAAATTAGAATGTACGATCGTAGTGAGAAAAATATTTAATATATAAAAGTTCCGAACGGACTGCATATTTGTTTTTTGGTTTCGGTTGGAGGTTGTTCTTCGAAAGCTATTTATAGTGATGATCCTCAGGGCTCTGTCCTGTCACCCACTCTCTTCTTTTTATTTATCAATGATCTTTTAAGTCGCACTTCCTGTCCATCCACTCCTATGCTGATGATTCCACCCTTCACTTCCACACCCGCTTCACAAAGTGTCCCTCTCAACAGTCACTCCATGCTTCACGTGAGACGGCTATGGCGCACCTGACCTCTGCTGAACTTTCTACAATCTCTGATTAGGGCAGAGAAAACATTGTAGCTTTCAATGCCTCAAAAACCCAGTTCTTTATCTGTCCACATGACTATCCCTTATCTTCAACAATACACAACTCAATCTCTATGTAGCAGACAGAGAGAAAGATCGTATTGCCTGCACTTGTAACATGTTTGTGTTCCTATTCCTGAGGCCGTCCTCTTTTTTTATTCGTCTATTTATTTTTTAATTATGCATTGATTTTGTTGAAACTATAGCAATTGGCATTGCTCACTTTCTTCCAACACGTTCGCGAAGAGTATTGTTCAATGAGTTGCGTCTCAAATTCTTACGGTACACGAGTTGTCAGTTTTACGCGCTGTGGGTGACGGGCATGTCGGACTTGGCAACACCGCAGTCATTCCGCAAACCGACAGCTGTTATTACAGAGTAGTCAGTAGCCTGAAGACTATTACAAAGTAAACAGCACATGTGAGTGCACTAAATTTCTTAAATTCTAAGTTTTTATAAAAAATTACTTTAAACGTAGGTTTCTAGTGAATTTTTCAATTAAAATTTTAGTGGAGAACTAATCATGAGGCCGGAGCAAGCAACAAAAAAAGAAAACTTATCATTTTCACAATGAGTGGGAGGAATATTATTTTTTCACAATGGTGAATTCAAAGTGCGTGTGTTTGATTTGCTATTCGACCGTAGCTCTTGCTAAGAAGGGAAATGTTGAGAGGTTTTTCAAAAACTGTTCACAAGAAATATGGAAGCGACTTTTCAGCAAAAAGTGAAATGCGCAAGACAAAGATGAAGATAGTCTCAACTTGCTGTCTAACAATCCATATTAACTAGGCCTATCGATAAATCAAAGGCAGCCTCATTGCATTCTTCCGGGTGAGTCACTTGTTAGCTAAGCGCGAGAAACCGCTCGAGGATAGACATGTGAAAGATACAATAGACATGGTGAAAGATACATTTTTGAAGGTAGCAGACTCATTGTTTGATCATCTCAAAAATAAATCGGAAATAATTTCAGCTGTTAAAGAAATTTAGCTATCCAGAGATACTGTTACGTAGTGGGTGAGGATCTGAAGATCTGAGAGTGCAACTAAATAAAGAATAAATGAGTACGTTTGCTTTTCACTTCATTTGATGAATCATAGATGTTAGTGAACATTCTAGCTGCGCATTTTCAAAAGAATGACATTTAAAAATGTGACTGCTGAGGAGGAATTGTCCAAGATTATGCCGGTGAAAGGAAAAACTCGAGGAGAAGACATTTTTCAGGCATTCGAGGACTTTGTTAATAACGCTCAGTTACCGATTAACGAACTTTGTTTTCATTACCACCGATAGACCTTCAGCTATGACTGGCCATACCGGTAGTTTCGTTGCTCTCTGCAAAAGTGATAGCTATTTTCCTAACTTCCATAGTTATCGTTGCATAATTCATCAACAGGTTCTGTTTTTTTTGTGTTTTTTTTTCTGTGTTCTGTTCTTCAACGCCAAAGACACTAGTTGGTACCTGCACAACCAAAGCAACACCAGAGGCGCCAACATAGCCACACAACTAAACAGCCTCTTCATTCTTAAAAATACAGAAGAACATACACACATACCACATCAAGCAGGATACTCAAACTCCTCCCCAGACATAACGTTCTGTTCCCCCTCACTAGCAACACATACACAATGGAGAACAGAAAAACAACTGTCATCAGACCACCTGCCCATCATCATTACAACACATTCTACACTCTGCCCCAACAGCCTTAGGCACACTTACAGAAATTACAAGAAAGCTGATTGGGAACAGTTCAAAATACAGACTGAGGAACAATTCACCACATTAAACAGCACACCCATCATAAACATCAATACAACACTCAAGACATTTAATCAGATCATCAATAATGCAAACAAATACATACCGAAGGGCAACATTAGGAAATACAACCCAAATTACACTACAAAAATAGCCCACCTTATAAGGCAACGAACAACCTCAATATAACACACAGACCCCACACACAGAAGCCATAAAACAGCAGATACAACAGCTCAACACAGAAATAAACAACAAACTCAAAGAAAAACAAACAGAAACATTCATGGAATTTATAACAACATTAAACCACTCCACAGATACATCCAGGCTATACAAGACTATAAACGACATTACCCACTCTAACAGCGGCATTCACACCTCACACGCGGCTATCTGTCGCAGCCAAAATAATATCCCAACATACACACAACAAGCTAACATTCTAGTTAATTACTACGCAAAGATAAGTCACTTAAACAGAGACAACAACCAGAAACATGCAGACAGACAAACAGCCAGACACAAGAAAACCTACAGACTCGACACAACCATTACACCCTTCAATACAGACCAGACCACCAAGATCATAAAAAACATTAAGAATTCGAAGGCTACTGGACCAGACAACATATCTAACATACACCTTAAACACTTGGGCCCACAAGGAATACTAGCTCTCACAAATATCAGCATATATTCATACCAACACTGTATTATTCCTGACATATGGAAACAGGGTAAAATTATTACTAGAGCCCGGATGTTCAGGCAAAATGCCATAAATGCCTTTTTTTGCCTTTTTTGGGAGTATGAGTATGATAATGCCTATTTCGTTGAAAATGCATATTTTTGCCTTTTTTGGGAGTATTAGATTATAAAGAAAAAGGCATAATAGGCATTTATAGGAAAATTATCATGTATTAGTTACGACTAGACTAACCAGGATGCGCAGATAACGTGAATGAAGATATCGTGGAATTTCATATTGCGGAAATGACGTCATGTATGATTGACGTTATAGCTGAGCGCAGTATCTGAAAACTAGCCTCGCACGGCCATTTCCTCATATTCGTTGTTCTGCTTCGTGCGTGTGAGGGTGGTGCGATCATCAGTGGTATTTGACTAAACTTGAATGATATTTAGAAGACGTTTAATATGCCAAAAGTTAGTTCATCTTCAAGTAGTAAACTGAACCAACATGTCGTGACTTTGGAAAAAGATATCTTTTCCACAGATGGCACAGTGTTATTTGTAAAGTGTGTGACAAGCAGTTAATAGTGAGGAAAGGTACTTTGTTTCCCCATGTGCAGACCGTTAAGCACAAAGCTTCTGCTGAAAAGATGAAACCAAACAGCCTACAAACGTGTTTGATGACAACATTTGCTTCAACGTCAAGTCGTCAATCTACCTTTTCCTTGGAGCTATGCAAATCATTTATTGATGCTGGAATTCCACTGTGGAAGTTGGAAAACAAATCATTAAAGACCTTTTTAGAAAAATACACAAAACAAGTTATTCCAAGTGAGTCCACTCTTCGAAAAATTATGTGGATACAAACTACGCCTTTGCAATGCAGAAAATACGTGAAGGCGTTGCAGATAACAAGATATGGATTTCAATAGACGAGACCACCGATTCCATGGGTAGATATATTGCTAACGTGATTATAGGTACTTTGGAAGCTGATCAGACGCCGAAAGTTTATCTGCTGACATCAGAAGAGCTGCCAAAGACCAACAGCTCAACAATAGCTCAACTTTTCACAACATCCCTCGCTTTGCTTTGGCCAGAGGGCATCCAGCATGAAAAAGTTCTTCTCTTCATGACAGACGCAGCGCCGTACATGAAGAAGGCAGCAACAGCATTGAAAATTCTTTTTCCACAAATGCTACATGTTACTTGTTTGGCTCACGCACTTCACCGTGTTGCTGAGCAGATACGAGGCTTGTTCCCCAATGTCGACAAATTAATTTCTAATGGAAAGAAGATATTTCTTAAGGCACCAAAGATGTCATATGTTGCATGAAATAGCGCCTGAACTCGCATTGCCGCCACAGCCCGTTTTGACGAGGTGGGGAACCTGGATCTCGGCTGCGTTGTATTACACGTCAAATTTTGACAAGTTTTCGAGAAGTTGTATCAGCACTTGACATCGAAGATGCTTCATCAATCCGCATCGTGATGGACCTCATTGAAGATAGATCTCTTCGCAATGAACTTTCATACATCACTTCCCCTTTGCAAAAATACCTGAGAACATTACTGCTCTTGAAACTAGGAACCAGCCGTTAATCGACGCTTTGAAATTTTTGAGTTAGTCATTGCAGGCATCAGTCAAGCGCCCGGCGAGAAAGGTGAATCTGTTCGCGAAAAATGTGACCGAGTGATACGAGCAAATGCAGATCTGGAACGACTAAAGAACATTGCACACGTTCTTGAAGGACACACTGATGCCGATGTAGGGGATATGAATCCCATGAATGTATCATGCTTCAAATTTGCTCCTGTTACATCAGTGGAAGTAGAGAGGTCATCTCGCTGTACAAGCATGTTCTTTCAGACAGAAGAAGAGGCCTAAAAGTTGAAAACATAAAAAAATTACTTGTAATTATGTGTAATTTAGACTAATAATGTGCGACGGTCTCAAGGTAATGAAACTAATGATACATTCATACATTATTATATAACTTATTTTGTTTTGTGTGTTTTTGATCGGTATAAAATAAATGCCTATTTTTGCCTATTTTATACTTTTATTTTGCCTATTTTTCAATTTTATAATGCCTAAACATCCGGGCCCTAATTATTACACTACTCAAACCAAACAAAAATCCAACAGAACCAGCTTCCGATAGACCCATTACTTTACTATGCACACCTTCCAAAGTAACAGAAAGACTAATCTTACAAATCACCAACCCACACATTCCACTATCGCCTACTCAACATGGATTCAGACCTCACCACTCAACCACGACATTACTCACTAACCTCACGCAGCACATCATGGATGGCATCAACTCCAGACGACCAGCTCAACGTACACTATTAGCAACAATAGACATCAGTAAAGCATTTGATGCTATCCCACGCTTCCCTCTCATAAACAAAATACTCAACACAAACCTGCACAATAACACCAAAAGGTGGCTGAGCAACTATCTTTCAGGAAGATACTCACATGTCACATTTAATGGCAAGTCATCCAAAAACAAGCTTTTCCGAACGGGGTCCCTCAAGGCTCTGTTCTCTCACCAACACTCTTCAACTTACACATGCATGACATTCCAACACCCATAGATAACAAGCTTACATTATCATCATATGCAGATGACATCACTCAAACATCCACCCACAACAACATCGACACCGCTACAAATAACCTAAACATACATAAACAGTATACAAGACTGGCTCACACACAATAGACTCAAAGTAGCGCCCACAAAATCAACCATCACCTTGCTAACAAGCAACACAAAAGAACCCCAGGTAATTCCACAGCTTACACTAAACAACATCAACATTCCACACACTCACAGGACCAAAATACTTGGGGGTCACATACAACACATCATATCTTTTGCAAACCACATTCAGGATATTAAAAACAAATGTACGTCAAGACTTAACACGCTTAGGGTACTAACAGGCACAAACTTTGGACACCAGCAGGAAACAACATCACTCATACAAACAATATATTCGCTCAGTTTGGACTATGCTAGCCCATGCTGGGAACCCATTATCTCAAACACACACATAAACACCTTACAGACAATACAAAACAACGCACTTCGTATCATTTACAGGATGCACTCAAAAACACCAATAGAACACCTGCACACAGAAACAAAAATACTGAAAGTTAGGGAACATTTAGACATGAGGGGAACACAATTCATGGCAGCAGCGACAACTAACCCACAACACCCTTGCCACTACATGTACAATCACGCACCGACACCTCGCACCATTAAGGTAACACCAGAGAGACATTATAACCAAATACTCCATTCCATACCACGCCCCACAGACATCACACAGTACAGAAAACACATACACACACCACCTAACCCACAAAGCACTGACAGGACTCTGTCCGAATGCGGTCCTAGGTGCGAAGCCGCCACCCATTAACAGGTCAGAGATCACCTGAACAGATCGGATCGAGTTAATTAGCACGATTCCGATGTGGACATCACCCCAACTTACTAACATATAACACAGACTAGACAACTCCATAGACGACACCTGCCACTTGTGCCACGAACACCACAAACAATTGAACACATTATGACAAACTGTACCGCTCTAGCACAACAACGAACACAACACAACATCACTAGTGCCTGACCTCTGGTCCACTCCGAAGAGGGCGATCGGTTACCTGCGTGCCGCCGCTTGCTCGATCAGGGTGGGCTGATCGGCTAACAACACACAACAGTTCTGTGTAGTAAATGCTAAATATAGAGAAGTCAATAGACGAGGCTAAAGATCGTATATGAGAATAAAAACCCACTCTAATAGACAGAGTTATTTCCACGACAGTTTCGACGCCCACTGGCATCCTCCTCGGTGGATACAGAAACACAAATGAACAAAACAAGAGGGAAAAACAGTTCAGGATCGACCGTTAAGAAATTCGCACCTAGGTTGGATTCCATTCTCTCGAGACAGGAGGGGCATTTTCATTAAGTACATTCGCACAAATTTTTTTAAACTATCTTCCTGTTCTAACATACAGATTCTATTATTTTTACATAATTATTACATTATAATTAAATTTATTACATTTAATATTGCATAATTTTAATTACAGAAATTATAAATTTATTATTACATTGGTTATTACATTGTTGTTTATTATACAGAAATTATAACCGAAAAACGAATGAAAAAAAGGCGATTAGGAAATAATCCAGAGACCATTGAGAATTCGCACCTGGTTAGATATCGTTCTCCCGAAACCAGAAGGGCATTTTATTACAGGGTCAGCTTATAACTACATTTCCACAAATTAAAAATATCTTTCTTGTTCTATACATACAGATCCTAATGTTTTGACATAATTACTGCATATTTATTTCCACATTAATTACTTCCATTATTACATTTACTAAAAGCGAGTAAGGACATTCCAATCCAGAGACATTTAAGAAATTCACACTTAGGTTCGAACACGTTCCCCGACTCCGTAAGGGATTTATTGACCAAGAATCTCATTAAAGGGTCTAACTTATAAGTACCTTCGCACAAATTAAAATTATCTACTTTTTCTATACACACAGATTCTATTATTTTTCTTTTGACATAATTATTACATTTATAAAGTACCTTACTTGATTCCCATCTATAGCATGATTATTTTGGCTAGCGTGATAAAAAATGGCATTATTAGTATTACAACTTCTGAAGGCATATTTGTGTTCCTTGATACGGGTTTTCAATATTTCTTCCAGTTTCTCCCACGTATACTAAATCACAACTTTTTACAGGGAATGCTGTAGACACAGGCTTGTTCCTCTTTTGCAACGTTATTCCTAACCATTTACTTTTCACGGTAGAAGAATATTTGAACGCCAAAGCAACTTAAATTCTTTCGTCAACGGTTTTACTCTTTCTAAGCCGGCAATGTAAGGCAAACTCACATATTGTTTTTGGTTAACTGAAGGTTCCCGAGGGCATAAAAAGATTTTCTGGCTTTAAAATACGCCTTTCTGATAAACCACTCAGGATATTTTAAATCCTTAAAAATGTTCCAATCTTTGAATTTTCCGGATCCAGCAAATGTGGGCTACAAATCCTGAGTGCTCTTAGAACATGGAAGAAATAATTGAGCTTTTAACCCCTTCATCATGATATGAAAATAATGAATGTACGAATTACAATGAGTAGGTTTTCTATAGACCGTGAAATTGGGTTTTCCGCTTTCACGGTCTATAGAAAACCTACTCATTGTAATTCGTACATTCATTATTTTTCATATCATGATGAAGGGGTTAAAAGCTCAATTATTTCTTCCATGTTTCTAAGAGCACTCAGGATTTGTAGCCCACATTTGCTGGATCCGGAAAATTCAAAATTTGGAACATTTTTAAGGATTTAAAATATCCTGAGTGGTTTTATCAGAAAGGCGTATTTTAAAGCCAAAAATCTTTTTATGCCCCTCGGGAACCTTCAGTTAACCAAAAACATATGTGAGTTTGCCTTACATTGCCGGCTTAGAAGAGTAAAACCGTTGACGAAGAATTTAAGTTTGCTTTGGCGTTCAATATTCGTCTACCGTGAAAAGTAAATTGGTTAGGAATAACGTTGCAAAAGAGAACAAGCCTGTGTCTACAGCATTCCCTGTAAAAGTTGTGATTTAGTATACGTGGGAGAAACTGGAAGAAATATTGAAACCCGTATCAAGGAACACAAATATGCCTTCAGAAGTTGTAATACTAATAATGCCATTTTTTTATCACGCTAGCCAAAATAATCATGCTATAGATTGGGAATCAAGTAAGGTACTTTATAAATGTAATAATTATGTCAAAAGAAATAATAAATCTGTGTGTATAGAAAAGTAGATAATTTTAATTTGTGCGAAGGTACTTATAAGTTAGACCCTTTAATGAGATTCTTGGTCAATAAATCCTTACGGAGTCGTGGGAACGTGTTCGAACCTAAGTGTGAATTTCTTAAATGTCTCTGGATTGGAATGTTTCCTTACTCGCTTTTAGTAAATGTAATAATGGAAGTAATTAATGTGGAAATAAATATATGCAGTAATTATGTCAAAACTTAGGATCTGTATGTATAGAAACAAGAGATATTTTTAATTTGTGGAAATGTAGTTATAAGCTGACCCTGTAATAAAATGCCCTTCTGGTTTCGGGAGAACGATATCTAACCTAGGTGCGAATTTCTCAATGGTCTCTGGATTATTTCCTAATCGCCTTTTTTCATTCGTTTTTCGGTTATAATTTCTGTATAATAAACAACAATGTAATAACCAATGTAATAATAATTTATAATTTCTGTAATTAATAATTATGCAATATTAAATGTAATAATTTAATTATAAATGTAATAATTATGTAAATAATAGAATCTGTATGTTTAGAACAGGAAGATAGTTTTAAAAAATTTGTGCGAATGTACTTAATGAAAATGCCCCTCCTGTCTCGAGAGAATGGAATCCAACCTAGGTGCGAATTTCTTAACGGTCGATCCCTGAACTGTTTTTCCCTCTTGTTTTGTTTCATTTGTGTTTCTGTATCCACCCGAGGAGGATGCCAGTGGGCGTCGAAACTGTCGTGGAAATAAACTCTGTCTATTAGAGTGGGTTTTTATTCTCATATTTTGACCTTCACGTAAAAAGTGAAGTTTTTTGCATTTATTAAAGATCGTATGTTTTATTCGGGCAAGAGTTCTGCATAGGCGCCTCTTTAGGTCTCACCTGGAAGAAAGTGAAGCCGAACACACAGACCTTTTCCTACACATTGATGTAAGATGGTTCAGTATGGGAACATTTCTTCAGAAATTTAGAGATTCGTTGACTGAAATCAATGAGTTTCTGGCCTCAAGATGTGATGAATATAAGCAATTGGAAGATGAAGTGTAGTTATTAGATTTAGATTTTTTGGCTGATGTCACTGCTAAGTTGAACGAACTCAATTTCGAACTTCAAGGAAAAGATAAAATATTGTCCAAAGGATTAGTTCTGTGAATGCCTTTAAACAAAAATTAAAACTGCTCCACAACTGCAGCGACACAACTGAGGCATTACTCAAATATGAAGTTAGAACTGGAAACCAGGAAAAAGAACCTACAAATTTTGCAAATGATCGATATGTGGAACAGGTGAACAACCTCATTAAAAAAGTTGAGAGACCCTTCCAAGACTTTGTAATGCTAGAATTCGTAGCAAGATTTATGTGCTTTCCGTTTGATGCAAACGTAAATGTTGAAGAATTGCATTAAAAATCGTAATATTGTTTCACATGGACACATCTTACATCGAAAGTGAAATTTTAACACTGCAAAGCGACCTTCAAATTAAATCGAGGGCATCCGATAAAAATTTCTGGAATCTCCTCGTGGAGGAAAGTATCCAAATCTGAGGAAAAGTGCCATGTATTTGAGAGCAGTTTGGGTTCCACGTACCTCTGTGATTCAGCGTTCTCAAACATGAAGATCAAGTCCAGGTACGGGTCCATTCTAACAGATAATCATCTGGAGGCCTGGGATGGGGGTAATGGGGAAGGGGGTAATGGGGAAGGGGGGTAATGGGGGAGAGGGTGGGATTAATGGGGGAGGGGGTATGCAACAAGGGTGGGGGTTAGCCCCAAGTTGCATAAAAGGGGGTGAGGGTTTTTTGGGTGGAGAGGGAGAATGACCTCCCCCAAAAGGGGTAATCCTAACGTGCCCTCACCGTAGGCGAGTTTGCGAAGCACAAGCCCCGCCCGTAGGGCAAGGAACCGAAGACTCTGCTTGTGTATATATATATATATATATTATATATATATATTTATATATATTATATATATAATATATATATATAGAATGATGATGATGATATCTGTCTGTTTGTTATACAGTATGTTCATTTATGCACGCCCAAACAACTAGAATAATCTGCACCAACTTTAGTATACACATAAAGGGAGAACCAGAGAAGGTTTCAGTAACATACCCGACCCTCCCAGTCCCTCTATGTTGTGTTCTTGGAATTTTTGTTGTGGAAGGCGATATGACTTAAGTCCCATCCGGCGTCCTCTTTGTTTTGCTCCGTTCATCCTTCCATACATCATCTTCTTTGGCAATCTTTCCTCTCTCATGCGCTCTACATGACCTAACCACCTAAGTTGCGTGTCATGTACTCTGTCTGTGATTGTTATTTCCATCCCAGCTCGTTCTCTCACCCATGCATTTGTTATCCTATCCTGCCATCGTATTTTGCAATACATTTCAAAACTCTAGTTTTCTCTTTCCTTCCACTTTAGAACCCAACTTTCTGCTCCATATAGAACCGTTGGTAGGACCATTGCTTTTTATAATCTTGTCTTAAGTTTGAACGACAGTATCGTCGTTCCAGATGTTTTTCAACTTGTTCATTGATATGTGTCCAATCCTTATCCTCTCTTGTACTGTCCTAAACTTATTCATATTCTGCGTGAACCATACTCCAAGGTACTTGAATTCTGTCACTTGTTTTATTTGTATTGATGTGTAAGTTATATTTGCTGCAAGTTTCTTCTACCAACTCCAGTAGTCTTCTCATCTTCCGTTTCTCCAATCAGTACAATATCACCCGCGCGTACCTCAAGTTGGTAATCCTTTCTCCCCCAATCCTAACTCCTCCATCGAAATCTTTCAAGGCTATTTTCATCACCATTTCCAGAAATAAGTTAAATAAGTGAGGTGAGATCCCTGTATAAATCTCCGCTCAGTTACAAAGGGCGCAGTTGTAATTTTTCCTTTCCTTACTGTTGCCTACGTTCCAATGTACAGTCTTTCTATTAAGTTGACTACCTTTTCCTCAAACCCGAAGTTCCTCAGAACCCGGGCCATGCTCCTCCTCCATATCGAGTCAAATGCCTACTTATGGTCGATGAACACGCAATACAGATCTCTATCACACTCCCACACCTTTTCTGCTGTCTGAAAAGCTGAAGATTTGGTCAGCTGTTCCTCTCCCCGTCCGGAACCCCGCCTGCTCCTCACTCAGCACCTCCTCTTCTTTAACATGTATTCATTCGGCTTTGGATCAGTTTGCTAAAACTTTATATCCATTAGGCAATAGGCATATTGGTCTGTAGTTGTTACACTGTGTAGCGTCTCCTCTCTTGTGTACTGGGATTATCATACCGTGCCCCCAGTCACAGGGTACTCCCTCTCCGTCTATAATACGCTGATTTAATCCCCTCAGCCACTCTCGCACTGCCGCTCCTCCGCCTTGAGAAGTTCTCCTGGTAGGTTATGTATTCCGGGTGATTTCCCATCTGGTAAAGAGTTAATGAGTTTTACAATTTCACTTGAGAGAATGGGTGGTATTTCTTCTTCTGTATTTGCAGTTGTAATCTCTGGGAACAAATCCATATCCACTTCTTCATTATTTCCAGTTAATATTGCTCTAAAATGGTCTCTCAATATCGTCTTTACCTCCTCAGCTAGTGACGTTTTTGTCCCTTGTTCAATCCTCCTCACCACGCTGGATTCTGGTTTCCATTGTTTCGTGATCTTCTTTACCGACTTATACAACTCTCTAGAACTGCCATTTCTATAACTAATCTCACACACCTCGTACTTCCGCTTTATCCAGTTTTGTTTGGCTTCCCTACATTTTCTCTCTACTTCTCTACACAGATGCCTATAATTACACCAGTGCACATTTGAAAACTTGTCGATCGATGTTTACAAACTAGTTGGTGATTCTATATAATTTGAGTGCGCTGATCCCAAAAATATAGTTAGTTTTTCCCTATCACGTATGGTTTTCTTACTACAGGGTGTGTCATAAATCCCCCATTTATCTCCAAATGTGAACCATCTTATCGAGACCAACATTGGATTGCACATGCTAAACCATAAATTTTGTTGTTATAGACTACAGTAACGCTTACATAATAATGTAGGGTAAATATATATAACAACCAGTCCCGTTCCCAGCAAAATACTCTCTCCCCTCCCATCAATGGATGGTTAACATTTGGGGACAGATGAGGTATTACAACACCCCTTGTAGCACGAAATCTTGAGGTGATAGAGTAAAACCTAATTAAAGCAGAATTAAATAGCTCCTAGCTCTTGGACAAGCATATTGCTTGTTTATGAAAGAATAAAAAATAACTGAAAGAAACAAAATATATTTACCTTCTCTACTTGCAAACATTTCAGGACTTATTCCAAGACTTAAGACTACGAAGGTAGATCTGACTAATGACGACTAAACCGGTGCTTCTTTGATGTTTTCTTATGCTGTGCGTTAGGCTGATCTCGTTGCAGACACCAGCAGTAATCCGCCATCATATTTGTATGCCATCTTCCTTGATATCTTCTTTCCATGGTTTTGATGTCCTGGTGAAATCGTTCCCCTTGCTCCTCACTGACATCTCCGAGATTTTCGGGAAAACGGTCAAGATGCGAAAATAAGAAGTGAACTTTCAGGCTCATGTTGCAGCCTAAGGCGCAAAACTTTTTAAGCATATTTTCCACCAGTCTTTCATAATTTTGGCTTTTGTAGTTTCCCAAGAAGTTTTCAACAACATCTTTGAAACCAAGCCATGCTTCTTTTTCTTTATTGGTCATTGTGTTCAGGAATGATCGTCTGTCAATAACTCTAATCTGAGGACCTATAAAAACACCTTCCTTTATTTTCTCGTAGCTAATCTTTGGATATTTTGAACAAATGTACTTGAAACACTCACCTTCTCTATTCAATGCTTTAACATACTGCTTCATCAAGCCTAACTTAATGTGCAAGGGTGGTAGGAGGATTTTATTTGGTTCAACTAGATGTTCATGTAAAATGTTCTTTGATCCTGGGGTAAGATTCTCTCTAGGAGGCCAAGTTTTCCTCTTCCAGTGCTGGTCACGTGCTCGACTATCCCATTCGCAGATGAAACATGACATCTTAGTAGGCTGACCATACGTACCGTTTTGAACGGGACAGTACTGTACTACGTCTACCTAAATTTCTGTATGGGTTCTGTCACTGAAGAATAATTGTAAGCTCAATATGTTTATGTACTTACTTTTTCATGAATACAGAATATTACATAACCCCGTCCCTTTTTTGCCATCCCAATGTCCCGTTTTTGTCTCAAGGAAATATGGTCAGCCTACATCTTAGTGTATCCTGATTGCTGCCCAAGTAACATGCAAAGGACTTTGAGATCCCCACACAATATCCATGTGTGATTTTGATACTGAATTTTTTCCAGAAGCAGTTTCATGTTATCATAGGTCTCTTTTAAATGAGTAGAATGGGCCACTGGGATTGATGCATATTTGTTACCGTTGTGCAGTAACACTCCTTTTAGACTGGTTTTAGAGGAATCTATAAACAACCTCCAGTCACTAGTTTGGTATTCGATGCCTAGCTTGCACACTAATCCTGTGATGTCCTTGCAAAATACCAAAAAACCATCTTCTTCGAAAAAAGGCACGAAGTCTTTCTCACGATTTCTGTACCAAGCGAAGTATGTGTCGGATGCCAATAAATTGTTCTCCTGCAATCTAGACCCCAAAAGTTCTGCAGATTCCTTAGGCAGATTCAAATCCCTGACTAAGTCATTTAGTTCGGCTTGGGTTAATGGTTTAGGAGGATCTCGGTCAGCTGTTGGTTGTTCATAAACATCATCATTGTCTGGATTTGGAGCTGAATCAGAATCTGAATTGTATTGATCCAGACTCTCGGGTGGGCGGGGAATAGGAACTTCTGGACCATGGGGTACCGGCCTTATTGCAGATGGAAGACTTGGGTATTGAAGGCTCTCTTTATTCTTTGCATTATAACCTTTAACATTGCAAGAACAGAAATAGCAGTCGTCGGTATGGTTTCTAGGCTCGCGCCATACCATAGGGATCCCAAATGGCAAACTTTTCTTTTTACCTTTGCTCCAATTCCTTAGTGCCGCAACACACGTAAGCCAAACCTTGTGTGGAGCCCAAATTTTGTCTTGATCTCCTAATTTAATTCCAAAATAAGCATGATAAGCTCTCTTAATGAAGGTCGTTACATTTGTCCTTTGTTTTACAACAACATACCGACCACAAATATAACAAAATGTCTGGACTATGGGTACATCCTCTAGAAGCCATTATTAAAATTTTAAAGACGTAATGTTAGAATTACACTAGGCAACAAATTTCAACTTTTTTTTTGTTACAGACACGTGAACTACTGATTCCTACTAAAGCGCTGATGCTGATTTCAGATCTGATATCAAAATTTCTCTATCACGTCCAGATTTTGTGTAACCGAAAACCCCTATTTTTCATTTTTTTTCTCACCCGCTTCTATTACGAAAGCCGTCTAAGCTACTTTTCCGTGCCACGTTTTATGTTAAGCATACTTAAATAATTAGTGAACAGGGATGTCTTTCCTCCTTTATTCTGGCTTAAGACAGACAGCGGAATTCCGCTGGCGGAGTTACCACCCCTGCGCCCAACCATCCACCCAAAGCGCGTTAGTATTTTGTTGTTACTACTGAAAGGCAAATTCCTGTTCTTAAGTGAAACTTTGGTGTGTCCTCTTCCTTTGTCGCTTGTAGGATGACGAGCTCTCCTTCTGCAGGAACCAACAATAATCTCCCATCATATTTGGGTTGAAATTACCTTGGTATCTGTTTTCCATAACTGAGATCTGTTGGTGGAAGCGCTCACCATGCTCGTCACTTACAGCCCCAAGGTTGGCCGGGAAGAAGTCAAGATGAGAATGTAAAAAATGAATTTTCAAAGACATTCTGCATCCCATTATTTCATAAGATTTAAGCATGTTTTCTACGAGTTTACGGTGATTTTCAGCTTTGTGGTTTCCAAGAAAATTTTTGACAACTTCAACGAAAGATGTCCATGCTCCTAGTTCATTCTCATTTAGGTTAGATGGAAAGGATGAGTCGTGGATGACACTGCGGATCTGTGGTCCAGTGAAAACTCCAGCTTCTAGCTTAGCATCCGTCAATATTCCTTTGAATTTATCCTTTAAATATTGGAAACCACTACCTTGATGATCCATACCCTTCACGAAATTTTTCATAAGGCCAAGTTTAATGTGAAGTGGTGGAAGATGTACTTTCTGAGGGTCAATAAGTGCTGGGTGTTTCACATTGTATTTACCAACAACATGTTCAGTTCTAGATGGCCAATCATGTTTTTTGTAGTGGTTCTTGTCATCTCTGCTGTTCCATAGACACAAAAAGCACATATGCTTTGTGTAGCCCAACTGTAACCCAAGAAGTAATGATACAACTTTAAGGTCGCCACAAATATTCCATGTGTGGTCCTTATATTTGATGAGTCTTAGCAGCAGTTTCATCGATTCATAAGTCTCATTAAGGCCAGTGGCATGTGCTACAGGTATTGAAGGTTTTTCATTGCCGTTGTGCAGTAATACAGCTTTAAGGCTAGCTTTACTAGAGTCAATGAACAGTCTCCATTCTTTTGGATCATAGCGACAGCCAATCCCTTGCATCAGACCACTGATATCGTGGCAGAAACAAACGTTTTCTTCCTGTAAGTAAAATGATGAAAACTGCAAATGGCGATGGCGGAAATGGGAAACTTTGGTGTTTGGTTGGAGAAGATTAAATTCTTGAAGTCTTGAACCAAGCAACTCTGCCTTTTCTTTTGGTAATTCCAAATCGCGCACTAAGTCATTTAACTCCGCTTGACTTAACGAATGTGGGGAAATATTTGCATCTGGAACATATATGCCATCTTTCCCTGTTTCTATATCACTAGCAGAATCTTCAGATGAACTGCTGTCTGTTATCGTTGCTGGTGGAACTGGTGGTGGATTTGTTTCATCATGTGGTACTGGTTTCATTGCTGATTCGCAGTTTGGGTACGTGATCTTTGATTTGTTTTTCTTTGTGAAACCAGCAATCTTTGTCAAACAAAAATAACAATCATTGAAGTGATTTTTCGGCTCACGCCAAACCATGGGGACTGAGAACGGCATAGCTTTTCTTTTACCATTCATCCAAGCTATTAACATTGCATTGCACTGTGCACAGCAAATATGTGGTGCCCAGTCCCTCTGTTGGTCTCCTAACTTACAGTCAAAATAACACTTGTAGGCAAGTTTAATCTTTGTTGTTATGTTTCTACGTTGTGGCTTAGGTGTATATTGTCCACAGACAAAGCAGAAGTTGTCTGGGTGATTTACACAAGCACGTCTATTTGATGCCATTTTGAATTACCATACAATATCTGAAAAAACGTAGAAAGTAATTATTACGATGTGCAAAATAAAAAGAAATACACACCGTAGTACAAAACAAATGCTAAAAACACACAAGTCACCACAACCTGTCACTTGCTCATCAGCAGAGAGCTTCAACAACCGTTCTGCTTGACTGTCACGTAGCGACTGACCGTTGGGCCGTTGCCCGTTACTATGCTCTTGACTCAGTGTTGCCAACTCGGGATAAATTTTATTTATCAAAATTGTTCGAATTTTATATAGTTGGCAAAAAAAATTGCTTTAACCTTGAAAAGCAAGTTTCATATTACTGGCATTAAGCCGATTAAAACCAAAATCTGGACGTGGTAGAAAATTTTACTAAAAGTGATTTGCATTTTACACAAAATCTAGACGTGATAGAAAAAATCTAATTATAGATTTGAAATCAGCATACCGAAATTAGCTAGGAGCACCTATTTGGTCTTCTGTAACAAAATCTTTGTTGCCTAGTGTTATCTATCTGAAAAATATGAAAAAACGAAATTAATTAAAGATAAAAAAGGTAAAAAATTACAAAACGCCCCAAAATTATTTTGCTAATAACTTTAAAACTGTGGGTGATAGAAAAAAACTGGTAGCATTTTTTAATTCAGCGCAGCGAACTGCTTCAGAATCACAACTCAAAAATAAAGAAATCGATTTTCATGCAGACCGGTGTTATTCACATTCTCCAGGGTAGGATTCGTTTGTTTCCGTTGTTTTGCAGCTCTTCTCTCATTGCATTTACTAAGAACCTCTTGTGTCATCCAAGGCTGTTTAACCTTCCATTTTACTCCCAACATTTCCCTTGCTTCCTCTTTGATAATATCTCTTCCCTCCTTCCATGTCTCATCTGTGCTGCCTTCCATTTGTAGCAATGCTTCGAACCGTCCTCCAATTCTGATCTAATATTGTTGTCTTACTTGGATATCTTTTGGTTTCTCTATATCATATCTGGGTTCTGATGTATTTCTATTTCTTGCAACTCTGAACTTTATTCTTATATTGGTGAGGAGCTGCTCATGTGAGGTGTCAAAGTCTGCTCCCTTTATTATCTTTGTTTCGTACTGATGACAACAAAGTACAGCAGCGGTCAATAAAGCGAACAAAGTGTTAGGTTTTATAGCTCGGAATTTTGAGTACAAATCGCGCGACATTATTGTTCCTCTTTATAAATCACTAGTTAGACCCCATTTGGAGTATGCGATCCAATTTTGGAATCCGCGTATGCGAGAAGATGTAGACAAAATCGAAAGAGTTCAAAGACGAGCAACTAAGATGATTCCGTCGCTTAGGTCGAAGTCGTACGAGGATAGGCTTAAGGAGTTAAAATTGACTACACTCAAGACTAGGAGGCTAAGGGGTGATCTAATCCATGTTTTCAAGATTAGGAATGGGTTCGATAACGTAGAAAGAGAGAGGTTTTTCGAAGTATCTCAATATAATAGGACTAGAAATAACGGGTGTAAGTTGACAAGTAGAAGGTTCGAGACAGCAGTTGCCAAAAACTATTTTACGCATAGATTAGTAAATAGGTGGAATAGTTTGCCAACAGAAGTAATTAGTAGCACGTCTATAAAGGTGTTTAAAAATCGATTAGACGCATATGTTGATAGATTGGGTATAGTTTAAGGTAGTAAAATTAAGGCTTTGTGGTTTGGAACCCACGTAAAATTTTAGGTCCTCTCCGCCACCACGGAGGACATGCACAATACACAATTACGAACACAGTTAGGTAGACCAGCCATGAGTGGATCCTAGGGGCTTTGTTGGTCTGAAACATTATAACATTATAAAATAACATCTTTTCTTTACTAATTCATAATCTATGCAATTTTTGTCCAATTGGTTAGGGTGTGTCCACGTGTATCTATGATTCTGTTATAGATACACATGACAATCTGCACCAAATTGATGAATTACAGACGAACAGAAGCTAAGGCTAACAAAGACCCTACGATCCACTCTAAGGTTAGCCCGAGAAAAAGAAGAGAGTAGGGGGTTAAAAGAATAGGGAATTAAAAGAAAAGAATAAGGGATTAAGTAAGTAGCAAAACCTATCATTCGTGGGTTAACATTCATTCAGAAAAATAGAGAGATTCACCATCATCATCCGCTGGCTACTGCCGACAAGTCGGAAAAATAGTCGAAGAGAATAGGAAAGGGGTGAAAGGTGAAAAGAAGTAAAATAAGAACATTTAAAAACCATGCAAACACAATCTTAACTCAAAGTATGAAGAGTATAACAGAAAGTGGGTTACTTCACACTACGAGCTACATCCATGTTCGCGTTAGTCTAATTTTTTTTTAATAATATAATTTTATCGCTGACATATTACACGCTGGCATGTCACAAGCTGGCAACAATCGTCAACAGACTCAAACCTTGACAAAGCTCCTGTTGCTAATCGTTTCATTATTTTAAATGACGTTAATATTTTTAAAATGTCTATCTAAACGGTTTTTAAACATATTAACGCTGGTAGAGCTCACGACGGACCGGGAAGATTATTCCATTTATCAATTACTAAAAAGGTAAAACGTTTTTAGCGATGTCAGTAATGAAACTTCTACCACGTAATTTAAACCCGTTATTACGAGTATTGGTATTATCGAAAATGAACAATTTGTCAAAATTTACGTTATCGATTTTATTAATGATTTTGAAAAATTCAGTAAGCTCCCCCGTTAATCTCCTAGTTTTGAGTGAATGCAAGTCGAACTCACTAATTTTATCTTCGTAAGACTTGTTGCTTAGTGACAGAATTAGTTTCGTGGCGCGTCGCTGAACCATTTCCAACCTATTTATATCCTCACGCAAACACGGGCACTAAAACTGAACAGCATATTCTAAGTGAGGTCTGACTAGGGACTTCTAAGGGGGCAATATAATATTCTTCGATTTAAATTGAAAATTACGCGCTATGAAGTCTAACATCCTATTAGCTTTTGCGCAAGACTCCAGGCACTGGTTCCTAACTTTTAAATCCTTAGATACGCGTATGCCTAAATCTACTTCCTCGTCAACGCTCGCTAACTGTCTATCATTCATCGTGTACGTGTAATTATTATTACGAGAACCTATTTGCAAAACTTTACATTTGTCTACGTTAAATTGCATCTGCCACTTATTCGTCCACTCCATAATCCTATTTACATCGTCTTGGAGCCTATTTCTATCGTCCACGTTAAGAACTTTACCTCCTATTTTAGTATCGTCCGCGAATTTTAACACGTTACTGGTGAACCCTACATCGATGTCGTTAATGTAAATTACGAATAGCAATGGGCCTAACACTGAACCCTGAGGGACACCGCTACCTACATCGAGCCACCCCGATTCCCTACCATCAACAACGACCTCCTGTTTCCTGGCACGAAACCATTCCTCTAATTAGTTAGCTATCTGACCACGTATACCGTGCGCTTTAACCTTCGCAATTAATCTTCTATGCGGAACTGTATCGAACGCTTTTCTAAAGTCTAAATAAATAACGTCAGCCGCTCTATGCCTATCGTATTCGGGCACTATTTCGTTATAAAACTCTAACAAATTAGTTAAACAAGATTTATGGCGTCGAAACCCATGCTGACTACTATTAATCAAATCGCGACTCTCTAAGTGATCGACGATACAATCCCTAACTACGGATTCCAAAAGTTTACCGACAATTGACGTTAAGTTAATAGGCCTATAATTGCTAGCTTCTGTACGGTCGCCTTATTTAAAAATCGGCGTAACGTTCGCTAATTTGAAGTCTTGAGGAATAATCCCCGCTTCCAATGACTTATTAAACATTTTTGTTAATGGGCTTACGATAACGTCTTTCAAATCTTTCAAATGTCTAGGATAAAGCGCGTCAGGGCCTGAAGTCTTGCTAACTTTTAGCTTATCGATATAATGCGCAATCTCACCCTTGTGAACAGTTATTTCATTCAAATTAGTCTCGCTACTAAATGGATTGATATCGTCCACGTCGGGAACATTATTTACATCTATGGTAAAAACTGTGGCAAAAAAGTTGTTAAAAATACCCGCCATCGCCTGATCGTCGGAAACCAAAGCGACGTTAGCGTCCACGAGAGGGCCTATGTTATTTTTATCGGCTTACGATTATTGACGTAGTCAAAAAACTTTCTCGGATTATGTTTACTATCCGCAGCTACAAGTACCTCAAAATTACGCTTAGCATTCCTAACAGATCTTTTAACCTGACGTCTAAGCTCGATATATCTATTAAAGTTAGCTATCGTGCCATTGCGCTTTTTAAGTCTATACGCTCTGTTACGCTCGTTTATGAACTCGCCTATTTCCTTAGTCCACCAATTGGGCCTACCATGATTTCTAGCGTGCTTGGGCTTACGCGGAATAAACTGCCTTTCGATATTCAAAAAACTTTCTTTAAATGACTCCAATGAAAATTTGAGTCATTACCGATAAATAAATTATCCCAGTCCACTACTCTCATTCTATCCGCAAAACTATGAAAATTAGCCATACGAAATTCACGGACTTCTATTACGTTACTATCCTTACTGTTTTCGGTACTTTCCTATTATCCTGGACCCCATACATTTTGCCAGATTCTTACGCCTCTTACCAGATTGCCAAATTTCATTGCCAATATTTTCGTTTTTAAATGTTAACTAACTAACCAAACTTACCCTAAGCAGGGGTTGCGTTAGGTTAGGTTAGTTAATTAACAATTAAAAAAAATTGGCAAGAAAGTTGGCAATCTTTCAAGTGGCGTCCGAATCTGGCAAAAAGTCTGGGGTCCGGGATAACAGGAAAGTACCTTGCTTCCTATCAATAGCTTAAACTTAATAATTTGGTGATCACTACATCCAAAACTCTCACCTACTTCCAAACCTTCGACTATATTTTCGTTTAAAATATTGTCACCGAGCGTTGGTTCGGTAACCATCTGTCGTAAAAAATTATCTTCCATAAACTCAATCAGTCTCAAACCCTCATCATTACCAGTAAAAGTCTCGTAATTAACGTTAGAGCAGTTAAAGTCTCCGACAACTTTACTATCCCGATTATTAATAAAGTACCAAGAAGTGTGTAAAATCTAGTATCGGTATCGGGGGTTGAACGGGAGGTCTATAAACAACAACAAAATTAAAGCTAATACTACGCGCCCTAATTTCAACGCATATCGCATTAATTGCTATCGGAAGAGCTATCTTAACCTCGATAGCCCTAAGGGAATTACGAATGTACAACAAAACGCCGCCACCAATCCTATGTAACCTATCATTAGTAAAAAGTTTAAAACCCGCTATATTAAGTTTCCCCAACAAGTCCCGAGTCACGGTATTTAACCACGTCTCGGTTATAGCAACTATATCGTAGTTCCAGGAATAAATAATTGCCTTAAATTCGTTCAATTTTTTCTAATACTACATGTGTTACAATAAAAGACAAATTATTTTCACGACGTATTGGCGTTTTAAACTTTTTCACGTCGGACCGGCGTTTCCCGGACCCACAACGTTTAAAGAGGGCTTCGACCTATACAGCTTTCGAACGTTCTCATTGATTAACCTACCTAGCCTAGCATTCCCTATTTCATTGAAATGCACCCCCATCTTTTATAAAAAGGCTAGGATCACTAAATTCTGACTACAGCTTTATGAAGGATACATTTTCCTGTGCGAAAATCTCTTCTAGTATATGTTCAAAAATATTGTTTTTGACGTAATCCTAAGACCTAAACCGTGCCTAGGGTTAATACCTAGAACTAAAAACCTATCTGACCTCGCCTTCAGGAATCTAATTAACCCTCTGTATCTCTCCAAAAGGTCAGGTACTCTCGTATCGGCCCTATACGAGTCGTTGCCCCCTACCATCTTCACCAACATTGAGTGATGTGGAGGCAACATCAATCGTATCTATTTCGTCTCTAATTATGTCAACCCTGGCCCCTGGTAGATAGACCCTCCTCCTCTTGATTGGATTCCGTTCAACGAACTCCTTGTCCAAATTACGCACTAAGGAGTCCCCAACTAAAATCTTCTTCTCCCTCGTTCACATCCCTATCCAACTGGGCGAAAGCGTTCGAAACCTCGATATGGGGGGATTCCTATCACCTAACGTACGTGGCCTATCTCCACCCTTAACTACTCTAAATCGTCTCCTTCTACTAATCTCTGACCAACCTTAACCCCTTCCTCAACTCTATCTAATCTTCCCGATAAGCTACGTCTTCAATGTTAGTATAGGTTCGGCATTCGTCAACTCTAACCCTACCCCTGCCCTCATCAAACGTTGTAAGTCTTCCGTCACCTCGCGTACACTACGTTTTAAATGAACTATCTCTTCACTTAACTCACAAAAGAAACAAACTGATCTCTTGGTAATCGCCATAGGACCGCCGTTGTAATCTTTAAAATCAGTATACCACGATTAACCCCACACCTAGCATACGACGCTTTCTGCGACGGCATCGCGCAAGTTAAGGTAGTTAATGTTTATAACCGTCACAAGTTTAAATTAAATTAAGCCGGCACGCTATGAAAACTTTTAAATCACCAAAAACCACTAATATTCAGTTACTTAACTATAACACTGTGAATATAAACGCAAATATATAAAATTCAGAACTTTCCAACAGTAAATTTATCGGCAATATCTAAAAGTAGAAACAATATCAGAGAGCCCAGGGAATGCGTCCGCTCAGTAAGAAGTCTGGCTGACGAATCAAGTAAGGAGTCTGGCTGACGAATGATGATGATGATGATGATGTCTGTCTGTTTGTTTGTTATATGTTCATTTATAAATGCCCACCCAACAAGAATAATCTGCACCAAATTTAGTATACACATAAAGGGAGAACCAGGGAAGGTTCAGTAACATTCTCGACCCTCCCAGTCCCCTCTAAGTTGTGTTTTGGGGAAGTTTTGGCTGTGCAAGGTGCAACGTGTTTCTCATATATATATATATATATATATATATATATATATATATATATATATTGCTATTCAAAAGTTTGGAAACGCACTAAAATTTAAAATTCACCAGAGAATTATCCATATTCTAATTAAAATCTAGAATTTAGCAACAAAAGTTCCTAATAGCACGTTACTTCTTCACGTTATGCATGTGCAATACAAACAGTATTCTACAAGGTTATCGGTTAACTGTCTGAAAGTATTCTTACATCTGTATTATTCGGGAATGTTATCCGTTCTTTTTTTCAGTGAAAATCGATTTTAGGCTTCCAGCTTTTTTATTCTTTGTTTCATTGCAGTGGAATATTTGTGTTTATAGAATATTTCCAATATAATAATGCTCTGTAATGTGTTTTGTAAATATTTCTAGTTTTCTACATCATGTATGAAAAGAATGGGCGCCTTGAACTCATTTACAGGTGGATTCAACTGAGTTTTTCACATGCAATGACTCCACCATGGCAGATACCAGGAGATATTCGCATAAACTTCATGACCTTACGAGAAGAAAAGTATTTACTATTAGAGAAATTGCTAAAAATCTGGACATTTCTGTGAAAAGGGTGTGAGGCACTATCAAATGCCATCTTAAAACAGGGTCAACGAAAGACAAACAGAAAAGGAAGGCCAATGAAAAACGACCAAATCTCAAACTCAGTACTTGAAGATTACATGCCAAAGATATAGAAGACAATCGAGTTGTAGTTTGGAGCAGGGCTTTAATTCCTCATAGAGCACTAACATTTTGGCCGTAACAATACGACGTCTATTGCAGGAGGCAGGATTGTACTGAAGAGTTGATGCTAAAGAACCATACGCCTTAGAGGGTAAAATATTTACTAGCTCATGTTGACTGATTGGACGAAGGTTTTGTGAACAGATGATTAAAAATTTGAAATCTTTGGATCTGAAAGAACAGAGTACATACGACGGCGATAGGGTAAGAAATATAATAATATGTGATATAATAATAATGGTGCTGGATATATCCATGTTTGGAGAAATCTAAGTTCATCTGGAGTTGGCTCCCTTGTGAAAATCGATGATACTCTAACTAGAGAGAAGTACAGACTAATTCTTCAACTGCATATTATGCCAGAGATGTTTGCTTGGATAAGGGTTCATCTTCCAACCAGATAATGACCCCAAATACACGGCATAGACTGTAAAAACATTTGAAGGAAAAAGAAGACGCTGGAGAACTAAAAATTGTAGAATGGCCATCACAAAACCCAGACATGAATCCAGTCGAGGGTATATGAGACTATGTAGACGCTGAGAAGGCTAAATTGAAGTTGTAGAAACCATAAAGGAAAACTGTAAAAAAAAATAATATAAATGTGCAATAAAATGCATATACCATATGCAACGTATAAATAAGATTAAAATACATAAATAAAATTTAAATGTACAGTCTCTTGCAATAGTTTCGCCCCAACCTCTCCGAGATGTGGTAACAACGCAGTCCCTCTTAAACCCTAGTCCCCCACCTTCACTCCCTCCCCCTCCTCCTCCCCATCTCAGGTGTTGTCATGGTTATACTTTTATTTTTTGAAAACCAATGACAGCATAAATATATTGTTCACTGTAGTTTTGGTGGTAATGCTAGGACGACTATATATTTTATTCATGCATTTCTCCTAAATTTAGCGAATAGGGTAGTTAGGTTATTTAACAAACGTGGGATACTTTAAAAACTTTCAATTATAGGCTTTTGATGTGGCCATGTTATAGTTAAATTGTAAGATAAGTTGTAGTATTTGAAGTCCATGGATCATCAACAAATGATTATTATGCAGAAAAAGGTCTATCCGTTGAGAGATAATGATAACACAGTTAAATTTTTTATTATAAAAATAAACATGGATCAAGTAAATTTAAGGATTTTTTAAGAACATACAAAACATAATGTTCAAATTATAAGAAACACAATTGTTCAAGTAAATAAATATATATTTACTACGTCACAACATAACATTATACACAATTACTCAATACTTGGTCCATCCTCCATTATTTTTAATGAGTTCTCGCAGCGTATTTGGAACAGATGCCACGTGATTGTAGATGACTTGTGGGTTCCTGCGGAAAAGTTCTCACTCTGCTATGGTGTGTTCGAGCAGGTGCCCAGATGTTCGCTCCTGCTCAGGTTCTCAAACGGTAACCACATTTGCCCATACATTTTCAATTAGGTTTAGATCACACTCCTTGGTGGGCCATTTCAGCAGCTCGACATCTCGTTGTTCCTCAAATCACCGTCTGATGATCGTGGCAGTATGAACAGGGCAGTTATCCTGTAATATATATGTTAACCCTCTGTCTATGGCCGTGGGTGGTTCGATGTTGACGGGTAGGGCTGGGCATCCGGGATCCCGGAAGTAAAGTAGACAGCTCATTCTCAGGGAAAACTGTCATCGATCCCGAGATTTCCTGATATTCTATTTTCAGTGGAGACTTTTAAACAGTTTTATTATGAGATATATTTATTTCATGCAAAGGCTTTTAACAATTGGAGTTTTCGTTCACCTTTTTTTTAAACTTTGAAAACCGTTTCGCTTGAGTATGGGATGAAATAACATTCCGGGATCCCGGATGCCCAGCCTTACTGGCGGGGGTTCTGGTTAGGTAGCAGCAACGGATTTTCTCACTTTAGGGTAGCTGGTACCGTGTATGGAATCGCAGTAGTTTCTTTTATACTACACTCCGATTTCTTCTTGTAGTGGATTGGAGGATTCTGTGAAAATTTATTAAATTATCTGACGGTTCCCCGATTCTTCTTGTAGCGTATCGGGAAATTATTTATTCTAGTTTAGAACCAAGTTCTCTGGAGAAAGCAGGGCTCAAAGAAGAAGACAAAGAGATCCTCTGACTGAATTTTACTGCTTCTAAAATATTACAGTTAATGCTTCAGCCTCCAGGTCAGATCAGAATAATTAGAATGATAATTTGAAAAATGACAAGAGTTTATATACTAATAATTTGGTGACATCATTATTATTTAATGTTAACCTGTTTTGTTTTTATTCTCAATAGGCTGAATTTTTTTTGCAAAATAGTTAGGGTGTCCAGAGTTGTGCTTGGAAAAACTGGGACAGGGCGGATCTATGCCCTATAGGCTTATTTTGAAAACACTTTTTAATAGAGTAAATGACTACTAAATATAATAATAGACACCTTATAGTTTCACATTCGCATAGTATATAATTAATAACTCTTAAAATATGGAAAACCGGGACGTATTAACACCCTAAAAATATTTGAAGATAAAGGTAAACTATGGGTGCAACAGGATACTGGCAGAAAAGCAAGATATTTGAAGATGAATTCATATTTTTCTTTTAACCAGCATATTGACAGCTCTAATGTTGTTATGATTTGCCGAGTTAACTAAAAATGGAAATTGAAATACGCATTTTATTATGGATTAAAATTATACATGCATATGAGCCAAAATGAGATGCTTAAAATTTAAAAATTAAGTGTTAATTTATAGTTTTGGCAAGTTATGACTTCAACCTTTACAACTGAGAGAGCATGTTTAAAAAAATGAACATTGCAGAATTTAACACGATTACATGATTAAGCTTAATCTAAAAAATGATTAGGTAATTTAAAAAAGAAATAATTCATCTATTATTTAGAAAAATAAAATAGAAAATTGATAAGTTTCCAAACTTGCATTATATGTACAGATAGTTTCACACGAGTTTGGACTTTACATCCAACAATGAATGTTGGAATTATTCATTTTACACATATATATATAATAATACATTTTGAATATCGAAAGGGAGTTTATTCCTCGTAGGTCCATGCGCGCTAGTAATCAAGGAAGGCCCAAGTGGTGGACTAGGGAAATAGGTGAGTTCATAAACGAGCGTAACAGAGCGTATACAGAAGACTTAATAAGCGCAATGGCACGATAGCTAACTTTAATAGATATATCGAGCTTAGACATCAGGTTAAAATCTGTTAGGAATGCTAAGTGTAATTTTGAGATACTTGTAGCTGCGGATAGTAAATATAATCCGAAAAAGTTTATTGACTACGTCAATAATTGTAAGACGATAAAAGATAACATAGGCCCTCTAGTGGACGCTAACAGCGCTTTACCTTCCGACGATCAGGCGATGGCGGGTATTTTTAACAACTTTTTTGTGACAGATTTTACCGTAGAAGACGTAAATAATGTCCCCGACTGGACGATATCGTTCCATTTAGTAGCGAGACTATTTTGAATGAAATAACTGTTTACGAGGGTGAGATTGCGCATTATATCGATAAGCTAAAAGTTAGCAAGGCTTCAGGCCCCGACGTGTTTTATCTTAGACATTTGAAAGACGTTATCGTAAGCCCGTTAACAAAAATTTTTAATAAGTCACTGGAAACGGGGATTATTCCTCAAGACTTTAAATAAGTTAACGCTACGCCCATTTTTAAAAAAGGCGACCTCACAGTAGCTAGCAATTATAGGCCTACTAGCTTAACGTCAATTACACTAGGCAACAAATTTCAACTTTTTTTTGTTACAGACACGTGAACTACTGATTCCTACTAAAGCGGTGATGCTGATTTCAGATCTGATATCAAAATTTCTCTATCACGTCCAGATTTTGTGTAACTGAAAACCCCTATTTTTCATTTTTTTTCTCACCCGCTTCTATTACGAAAGCCGTCTAAGCTACTTTTCCGTGCCACGTTTTATGTTAAGCATACTTAAATAATTAGTGAACAGGGATGTCTTTCCTCCTTTATTCTGGCTTAAGAGAGACAGCGGAATTCCGCTGGCGGAGTTACCACCCCTGCGCCCAACCATCCACCCAAAGCGCGTTAGTATTTTGTTGTTACTACTGAAAGGCAAATTCCTGTTCTTAAGTGAAACTTTGGTGTGTCCTCTTCCTTTGTCGCTTGTAGGATGACGAGCTCTCCTTCTGCAGGAACCAACAATAATCTCCCATCATATTTGGGTTGAAATTACCTTGGTATCTGTTTTCCATAGCTGAGATCTGTTGGTGGAAGCGCTCACCATGCTCGTCACTTACAGCCCAAGGTTGGCCGGGAAGAAGTCAAGATGAGAATGTAAAAAATGAATTTTCAAAGACATTCTGCATCCCATTATCATAAGATTTAAGCATGTTTTCTACGAGTTTACGGTGGTTTTCAGCTTTGTGGTTTCCAAGAAAATTTTTGACAACTTCAACGAAAGATGTCCATGCTCCTAGTTCATTCTCATTAGGTTAGATGGAAACGATGAGTCGTGGATGACACTGCGGATCTGTGGTCCAGTGAAAACTCCAGCTTCTAGCTTAGCATCTGTCAATATTCCTTTGAATTTATCCTTTAAATATTGGAAACCACTACCTTGATGATCCATACCCTTCACGAAATTTTTCATAAGGCCAAGTTTAATGTGAAGTGGTGGAAGATGTACTTTCTGAGGGTCAATAAGTGCTGGGTGTTTCACATTGTATTTACCAACAACATGTTCAGTTCTAGATGGCCAATCATGTTTTTTGTAGTGGTTCTTGTCATCTCTGCTGTTCCATAGACACAAAAAGCACATATGCTTTGTGTAGCCCAACTGTAACCCAAGAAGTAATGATACAACTTTAAGGTCGCCACAAATATTCCATGTGTGGTCCTTATATTTGATGAGTCTTAGCAGCAGTTTCATCGATTCATAAGTCTCATTAAGGCCAGTGGCATGTGCTACAGGTATTGAAGGTTTTTCATTGCCGTTGTGCAGTAATACAGCTTTACTAGAGTCAATGAACAGTCTCCATTCTTTTGGATCATAGCGACAGCCAATCCCTTGCATCAGACCACTGATATCGTGGCAGAAACAAACGTTTTCTTCCTGTAAGTAAAATGATGAAAACTGCAAATGGCGATGGCGGAAATGGGAAACTTTGGTGTTTGGTTGGAGAAGATTAATTCTTGAAGTCTTGAACCAAGCAACTCTGCCTTTTCTTTTGGTAATTCCAAATCGCGCACTAAGTCATTTAACTCCGCTTGACTTAACAAATATGGGGAAATATTTGCATCTGGAACATATATGCCATCTTTCCCTGTTTCTATATCACTAGCAGAATCTTCAGATGAACTGCTGTCTGTTATCGTTGCTGGTGGAACTGGTGGTGGATTTGTTTCATCATGTGGTACTGGTTTCATTGCTGATTCGCAGTTTGGGTACGTGATCTTTGATTTGTTTTTCTTTGTGAAACCAGCAATCTTTGTCAAACAAAAATAACAATCATTGAAGTGATTTTTCGGCTCACGCCAAACCATGGGGACTGAGAACGGCATAGCTTTTCTTTTACCATTCATCCAAGCTATTAACATTGCATTGCACTGTGCACAGCAAATATGTGGTGCCCAGTCCCTCTGTTGGTCTCCTAACTTAGTCAAAATAACACTTGTAGGCAAGTTTAATCTTTGTTGTTATGTTTCTACGTTGTGGCTTAGGTGTATATTGTCCACAGACAAAGCAGAAGTTGTCTGGGTGATTTACACAAGCACGTCTATTTGATGCCATTTTGAATTACCATACAATATCTGAAAAAACGTAGAAAGTAATTATTACGATGTGCAAAATAAAAAGAAATACACACCGTAGTACAAAACAAATGCTATAAAAACACACAAGTCACCACAACCTGTCACTTGCTCATCAGCAGAGAGCTTCAACAACCGTTCTGCTTGACTGTCACGTAGCGACTGACCGTTAGGCCGTTGCCCGTTACTATGCTCTTGACTCAGTGTTGCCAACTCGGGATAAATTTTATTTATCAAAATTGTTCGAATTTGTATATAGTTGGCAAAAAAAATTGCTTTAATCTTGAAAAGCAAGTTTCATATTACTGGCATTAAGCCGATTAAAACCAAAATCTGGACGTGGTAGAAAATTTTACTAAAAGTGATTTGCATTTTACACAAAATCTAGACGTGATAGAAAAAATCTAATTATAGATTTGAAATCAGCATACCGAAATTAGCTAGGAGCACCTATTTGGTCTTCTGTAACAAAATCTTTGTTGCCTAGTGTTATCGGTAAACTTTTGGAATCCGTAGTTAGGGATCGTTTCGTCGACCAATTAGAGAGTCGCGATTTGATTAATAGTAGTCAGCATGGGTTTCGACGCCAAAAATCTTGTTTAACTAATTTGTTAGAGTTTTATAACGAAATAGTGCGCGAATACGATAGGCATAGAGCGGCTGACGTTATTTATTTAGACTAGAAAAGCGTTCGATACAGTTCCGCATAGAAGATTAATTGCGAAGGTTAAAGCGCACTGTATACGCGGTCAGGTAGCTAACTGGTTAGAGGAATGGCTTCGTGCCATGAAACAGAGGGCCGTTGTTAATGATAGGGAATCGGGATGGTTGGATGTAGGTAGCGGTGTCCCTCAGGGTTCAGTGTTAGGCCCATTGCTATTCGTAATCTACATTAACGACATAGATGTAGGGTTGACCAGTAACGTGTCAAAATTCGCGGACGATACTAAAATAAGAGATAAAGTTCTTAACGTGGACGATAGAAACGGGCTCCAAGACGATGTAAATAAGATTATGGAGTGGACGGATACGTGGCAGATGCAATTTAACGTAGACAAATGTAAAGTTTTGCATATAGGTTCTCGTAATAACAATTACACGTACACGATGAATGATAGACAGTTAGCGAGCGTTGACGAGGAAGAAGGTTTAGGCGTACCCGTATCTAAGTATTTAAAAGTTAGGAACCAGTGCCTGGAGTCTTGCGCAAATGTTAATAGAATGTTAGGCTTCATAGCGCGTAATTTCGAATTTAAATCGAAGCATATTATATTGGCCCTTTACAAGTCCCGAGTCAGGCCTCACTTAGAATATGCCGTTCAGTTTTGGTGCCTGTATTTGCGTGAGGATATTGATAGGTTGGAAAGGGTTCAGCGACGCGCCACGAAGCTAATTCCGTCATTGCGCAACAAGTCTTACGAAGATTGGATTGCAGAGTTAGACTTGCATTCACTCGAAACTAGGAGATTAAGGGGGGAGCTTATTAAAGTTTTCAAAATCGTTAATAAAATCGATAACGTAAATTGTTCATTTTCGATAAGCAATACTCGTAATAACGGATTTAAATTACGTGGCAGACGTTTCATTACTAACATCGCTAAAAACTTTTTTACGTTTAAAGTAATTGATAAGTGGAATAATCTTCCCGCGTCCATCGTGAACTCTACCAGCGTTAATATGTTTAAAAACCATTTAAATAGGCATTTTAAAACATTAACGTCGTTTAAAATAATATAACAATTAGCAACAGAAGCTCTGGGGGTAGTGGTCAAGATTTGAGTCTGTTGACGATTAATGCCAGCTTGTGACATGCCAGCGTGTGATATGCCAGCAATAAAATTATATAAAAAAAATTAGACTAACACGAACTTAGATGAAACTCGTAGCGTAAACTAACCCACTTTTTGTAATACTCTTTATACTTTTTTTTTCTTTTCTTATCTTCTCTTTAGTTACATGTCTGTAGTTTGCATGGTATGAGAGTGTTTGAGTTAAGACTGTGTTTGCATGGTTTTTAAGCGTTCTTATTTTACTTCTTTTCATCTTTCACCCCTTTCCTATTCTCTACGACTATTTTTCCGACTTGTCTGCATTGGCCGGCGGCTGATGATGTGAGTCTTTCTCTCTCTTTTTATGAATGAATGTTAACCCACGAATGGTAGGTTTTGCTACTTACTTAACCCCTTATTCTCTTCTTTTAACCCCCTACTCTCTTCTTTCTCTCGGGCTAACCTTAGAGTGGATCTTAAGGTCTTTGTTAGCCTTAGCTTCTGTAGATCTGTAGATTTAATATACTTCGTCGCTGGGTTCAACTCACAGTTTAAAATTGGATGCTATTCGAATCGTAATCTGACACGCCGAATAACAGTGTCATTCGGATTTTGGGACCATTCGTGATGCAATACTTTTTGTCATATCCTGATTTGATATGAATACTTATAATTAAGTATTGCATTCCTCTACATTTTGATGATTAATTTCAGCTTTTGTTTGATTCCATGCAGACAGTTTGATCTCGTAATATCGTCGTTTTTGGTGTAGCGAAAGGAGAGGGGAGGACGAGATGAAGGGATAGCGAGAGGGAGTGGGAGAGTGGGAGGAGGAGAGGGAGATGAGTGAGGATAGGGGAGAAAAAGGGACTGCATTTGCCGTTACATCTCGGAGAGGGTGGAGTGGAACTATTGCAGGGGACTGTACAAATAAATGCTAAAAGTTGTCTATTTTCTCAAATTATATTAGTTACCCCTCTCTATATTGCCATTTTAAATATAATTATATTCTTTGTAAACACTTTGTAAACTTTAAATGTGTAGAGTTGTAATAATAACTAATTGTAATATTTTTGGATCCAATGTATCAGGTTGTAAGATAAATTTTGCTCGATTAGGAAACGGACGATAGATAATAGAATAACCTCAAGATAATGTGAAATAGTTTTAGAAATGTTGCAAAATACACGCGGCGACAGGTTCGCACAGGTTTTATCACGACACAGAATGATACAGAATGACTTAGGCTAGTGTAGGCTTAGGCTAGTTTAGGATTACGCTAATTAATATTTTCTCCGGGGTTTTTCATACAGTTATCATACAACGCCACCCCTACGATATTATAGTAATTGGAAAAACATGGAGCCCACGAAAGAGCATATTCGACATGTGATGCTGTATGAATTCCATAAAGGATCTAACGCTAGTGAATCCGCAAGAAACATTCAAAAAGCTTATGGAAATGATGTTGTGAGCGAATGGATGTGTAGGAGATGGTTTGAGAAGTCCAGAAATGGAGATTTCAGTCTGAAAGATTATCAACGAACAGGACGACCAAATGAGTTAGATGAAGAGTTGCTGAAAGCAACAGTGGAGGAAAACCCAACGGTAACTGTAAGAGAACTTGGCCTGCAACTCGGCGTTAGCCATATGACCATTCATCGTCATTTGAAGCTGTTAGGAAAAGTGGTAAAGGTTGGAAAATGGGTTCCGCATGATTTGTCACAAGTGAATCTTCAACATCGAATCGATATTTGCACATCACTGCATTCTCAGCAATTGCAGGCACCGTTTTTGAACCGGATCGTCACTGAGGATGAAAAATGGGTCCTCTCTAACAATATTAAGCGTCGACATCAGTGGCTTAGCCGTGAAAAAAGTCTGAAGCTCAGCCAAGGAATGGACCCCATCCAGAGAAAATTTTGCTATGCGTTTGGTGGGATATGCAAGGAATTATTCATTTTGAGCTTCTGCCAGATTACCAAACAATCACAGCTGAAGTCTACTGCCAGCAACTCCAACGATTGAAGATGGCATTACAAGGAAAACGTCCTGCATTAATTAATCGCAGAGGTGTTCTATTCCACCAGCATAACGCTCGCCCTCACACTACTCGAATCATCACTGCCCAATTGGAGGCATCTGGTTGGGAAAAAATGCTTCATCCACCTTATTCTCCGGACATCGGACCTTCAGACTACCATTTATTCAGAAGTCTGCAACACCACTTAGATGGAAAAAAGTTGCAATCCAGGGAAGCTATCGAAAACGAAGTGATCGCTTTTTTTAACTCGAAACCAAGGGATTTCTTCGAACGTGGCATAAAATACTTTTCTACAGGTGGGAGGAGGGTATAGAAAAAGAAGGAATTTATAGTGATGATTACCTAATTTGTCATTATGTCATTTCATTTTTGTTGTGAATAAACTAAAAATTTGACTAAATTTGTCCTTATAAGTCCTTTAATTTTTGTTCTGAATGAACTAAAAAATCGAGCAGAATATGTTACAATCTTATATTTGAAATTGGCACATAAATATCTTTTAATGGTTTGCTCAAGAGCACACAGTTCAATGAAAGGAAGCTCTGAGGTGTTCCAGAAAACATAATAAAACTAACTCGCCTTGAACCTTTTACGTTTCCTTTCGAGCTTGTATTTTGTGGAGTTATCGCCTCATTCTACGAAGTGATCTAATACTGGACAACTGTGGAAAGCCCTGCGGGATCCTGGATAAATATTCCATCACTGGAAAACAAATACACTGACAACATCACCAAAAAGTCCAAGCTGTTTCAGGGCAAAAGGACACACTAAATACTGACATTTTCTATCTTTGCCTGCGTAACTATTCATTAAATAAGCGTTTTCGCACAACTGTATTATTATTAAATGCAACAGCATATTATTATGTTTGTTAATTTAAATCGTTATGAAATTTAGCTCTGTTTGTTACTTATTTAAGAAACGTGAAATATCGCAAACTAAGTTAAATGATTAAATTGTTAAATGGTTAAATTAACTATGGTTAAATTGTCTATCAATATTTACATATTCTCTTGTGCAAAAGTTTAATTACAATATCAGAATCCGTTGTAGGTGGTCAATCAGAGAAACATTCTAGAAAATTTTATCATAAGCACTTTCAACTTCTAGAAAATCGCTGAGTAAGCTTTTTCGGTAGTTTACGTTGGTCAGAGTATAAAATATGAATGTTGATATTGTTCGATGATCAGTCCACCATGCACAAAGGCAAAGAGTTGTCTCAGGATCCTAAAGATGAAATTATTGCTTCGCAAAGTGATGGAAAGCAACTTTCTGTGCATTTTATCTTTGTTTCAAAAGTCATTCATAGTAGATGACCACGAAACATTCCCAGATTTGTAAAATCATCAAGGAGGTTATTGCTAATCCTCGGTTGAATTCTGTGGATCTAAACCATTCTTTGAGCCAACTGGAATCGATGTTAATCTCTCCACTGTAAGCAAGACACTGAACAGGAATGGATTCTTCGGATGAGTTGTAAGGAGAAAGACACTACTCATGAAAGCTTACAAGGATGTTTGTTTAAAGTATGCCAACGACCGCTGAAATCATAGAATTGACTACTGGAAGACGATACTGTGGACTGATGAGACTGAGATTGAGCTCTTTGGTCACAGGGATCGACAGTATGTCTTGAAGCAAACTCACAAATCATTTAAAAACCAAACACCATACCCACAGTTAAACATAGTGATGGCAGTATTCTTTTGTGGAGATATTTCAGTGCTTCTGGACTTGGTAAATTGATGGAAATCAACGGACACATGGCTTCCACCAAATATCTAACATACACCTTAAACACCTAGGTTAACAGGGAATACTAGCTCTCACAAACATCAGCACATATTCATACTAACACTGTATTATTCCTGACATATGGAAGCAAGGTAAAATTATTACACAACTCAAACCAGACAAAAATCCAACAGAACCAGCTTCCTATAGACCCATTACTTTACTATGCACACCTTCCAAAGTAACAGAAACATTAATCTTACAAATCACCAACCCACACATACCACTATCGCCTACTCAACATGGATTCAGACCTCACCACTCAACCACGACATTACTCACTAACCTCACGCAGCACATCATGGATGGCATCAACTCCAGACGACCAGCTCAACGTACACTATTAGCAACAATAGACATTAGTAAAGCATTTGATGCTATCCCACGCTTCCCTCTCATAAACAAAATACTCAACACAAGCATGCACAATAACACCAAAAGGTGGCTGAGCATCTATCTTTCAGAAAGATACTCACATGTCACATTTAATGGCAAGTCATCCAAAAACAAGCTTTTTCCGAACGGGGTCACACAAGGCTCTCTTCTCTCACCAACACTCTCCAACTTATACAATATATAATTATACATGCATGACATTCCAACACCCATAGATAACAAGCTTACTTTATCATCATATGCATGACATCACTCAAACATTCACCCACAACAACATCGACACCGCTACAAATAACCTAAACATACATAAACAGTATACAAGACTGGCTCACACACAACAGACTCAAAGTAGCGCCCACAAAATCAACCATCACCTTGCTTACAAGCAACACAAAAGAACACCAGATAAATCCACAGCTTACACTAAACAACACCAACATTCTACACACTCACAAGACCAAAATACTTGGGGTCACATACAACACATTATTATCTTTTGCAAACCACATTCGGGACATTAAAAACAAATGTACGTCAAGTACTAACAGGCACAAACTTTGGACACCAGCAGAAAACAACATCACTCATATACAAATAATATATTCGCTCAGTTATGGACTATGCTAGCCCATGCTGGGCACCCATTATCTGAAACACACACATAAACACCTTACAGACAATACAAAACAACGCACTTCGTATCACTACACGATGCACTCAAACAACACCAATAGAACACCTGCACACAGAAACAAAAATAATGAAAGTTAGGGAACATTTAGACATGAGAACACAATTCATGGCAGCAGCGACAACTAACCCACAAGACCCTTGCCACTACATGTACAATCACGCACCGACACCTCGCACCATTAAGGTAACAACAGAGAGACATTATAACCAAATACTCCATTCCATACCACGCCCCACATACATCACACAGTACAGAAAACACGTACACACACACACACACACACACACACCTAACCCACAAAGCACTGACACGACTCGGTCGGAATGCGGTCCTAGGTGCAAAGCCGCCACCCATTGACAGGTCAGAGACTAGCCTGAGCAGATCGGATCGAGTTAACTTAGCACGATTCCGATGTGGACATCACCCCAACTTACAGACATATAAACACAGACTAGACATCTCCGCAGACGACACCTGCCACCTGTGCCAGGACAAACAATTGAACACATTATGACAGACTGTACCACTCTAGCACAACATAGAACACAACACAACATCACTAGTGCGCTGAACCTCTGGTCTACTGCGGAGAGGGCGATCGGTTACCTGCGTGCCGCCGGCTTGCTCGATCAGGGTGGGCTGATCGGCTAACCAACAACAACGACAACTGGACAAACTAATTAGTTGAGGTAAGTAGAAATCTTATAGCATCTGACGATATGAACTATGCGTTACCGTTACTACTTTTCCAGTTTCATTCTCAAAGAAGTTGGGACCTACTACACCATACTACCCAACAACGACCCAAATGTTGAGTTTAGCAACACTGTGAAGAAGTTCTATTGGAACACCAGCATGACTTCTCCAGTAACGAAAATTCTGTTTATTAATCGTCCTGGACAGATTTGCATAACATTCGTCAGTGAAGTGGATGTGTTTCAAACACTCAGGACCTTCTTCTAATTTTGCTAACATCCATGTTGCAAATTACATTCGTTTTGTTTTTGAACATTAGTAGTAAAAACTTGTGAATAAATTTTCTTGGGAAAAAGATTTAATTCGGTACGAAATACCTACTTCTGACAAATGTCGAATTCACTTATGCGGATTTTGCGCAATAATTTCATGAACCATATTTACATGTTGCACAGTTCTTATGTATCGTCGCCTAGCACTATTACCCTTATGTTGATTATTTATATTTCCTTTTGTTTGAAAATTTCTAACAGTTCGTGATATTGTCTTTCTATCAGGTATCTGTATCCATATTCTCTGCAAAAGTTATCTGTATCCATATTCTCTGCAAAAGTTCCTCTACGCCTGCGTCACAGGATTTGTGACATGAAACCACTTGACGATCTTGATCACTGTTTTAGGGTTCAGCCATTAGAAATGTTTAGCTAAAGGACGAGTACTGTATATAGGTATATGCTGAATAAAAACCCCAACCCTTATGAAGAAGAAACCCCAATAATAAAGTATACATACATTATAAAATAATGGGCAAATAAAAAAAATATATATATATATATATAAAACTCCGGACAAAAAAAAATAGATTGCTGTCTCAAATGCGCTCATGACCTTCATAATACCTTTAAGTTATACACCTTTATGAGGAATATCGATTATCTGTGACGTCATTATGATAAAAAGTCACCGTCACCTCTGTGTGCCAATTTTGATAAATATTAAAAGTATAGCAAAAACCTTATTAAATAATGGAAAGTTAACGCATAGCGACATGCCAAAAATATTGGAATATCTGTTCAGAGGTTAAAAAAAATTGAATAAATTCATTGTGTTGAGTACTGCCAACATATTAAACCTTTATCAAAGACTTTTTAATTCTGCATCTTAGTATTTAGTTGGTCCACCCTTACTCTGATTACGGCCCCAATCGACGTGGCATCGCGTCGACAAGCCTCTTGCACTACTCTGTAGTTATCAATTACCAGGTTGTCATCAAACGCCTCTACAGTTTACTAAGTGTTCCTGGTTTACGCTTTTGGACCTTCTGATTAGCAATATTCCAAAGCTTTTCTATCGGATTAATATCGGGAGAATTAGCTGGCCATGGTAGTACTTAAATTCCATGAGCATCAAGCCACGCAGATGTTACACGAGCCGCATGAGCTGGAGCCAGACCATGTTGAAAAATAAATGGTCCGTCTCCATACAGCTGTTCTGCAGACTCCAGCACGAAGTATTCTAAGATTTCTTGATAAACGTGACTATTGACAGTTCTATTTACAAATGTAAGTGACCCCACACCATTTGCATTTGATAGATGTTTATTGGCAGTACTCAATAAACATAATTAATTTATTTTATTTTTTTGTAATACAAGACAAGATATTCTAATTTTTTAGTATGTTACTATGGATTAACTTTTCACTATTTAGTAAGACTTTTGATATATTTTAATTTTTTTTTCAAAACTGGCACACACAGGTGTCTTTTAGCATAATGACATGACAGGTGCTCAATACTCCCCATAAAGCTGTATAACTTAAAGGTATTATTAACCCGTTTGCTGCGCAACCCGTAATATCACAGGCTCTCGCTTCTGACTATTTCTGCGCAGCCCCGGATATACACGGGTTTAAACTTTAATTAAACTGAGATATCTCTTTGTGTAGCCCGTGTTTTTGGCTCGACTCGTAACTGGGCATTCGCGCAGTTAAAGGGTTAAGTGTCAAGAGCGCATTTCAGACAGTATTCTATTATTTTGGTTCGGAGTTATATATATGCTGTATATATAATGAAAAACTCATTTCCCAAGGATTTGGGATGAGAAGATAAAAAAAACCAGGATGTAAAATACAGAAGTTAGTGAAAAGGAGAAAAAGCAGAAAGTAAAGTGTACCCATCTATTCACACAGGCGTCCTGGTGGACCAGTGCCCATCCCCCAACATGACAAAATTCTACATTTGCGACGCTTCATACGCCTTGCATAGTGAACCTTTCAGGCCTTCTCATAAATAAGAGACAGAATCCCAAATTTGCATACTTCCAACAAACATCCTCCATTTCAACCGACTTGTGGCCACTTCTCGTGCATCACCCAGATCGAATCCATGTTTACTCACGCAATCATTTACAATGTTCAGACATCTCGGCCTTCCTCTCCTCCTTCCACCTTCACAAACACTTTTATACACTTTTCCAACTCTGTCATATTCCATTTTTTCAACATGTCCAGACCACCTTAACACACTTTCCTCAATTTTGACTTCCACTTACTTCTGAACACCACATATTTCCAGAACCACATCATTTCTTACTCCCTCAATATGACGCACGCACACATATTTCTCAGGTTATCCATCTCAACTGCGCTTACTCTTGACTACTCGCTTTCATACCACGTCAATGTTTCATACCCATACAAATGTGTCAGTACTAATACACCTTCACTTAAAAATTTCACAGCATCTCTATCCATTTTCCGCTTTCAGCCCACCCGCCACCTTTCTTCCTTGATTCACTCTAATATTAACTTCATCCGCACTCGTACTTCTTTTATTCAATACACATTCCAGATACTTAAAAGATTCTACCACCTCCAGTGTTTCACCATTTACCATCAAATAACAATCTAAATTTTCCTCACTCTCCAAAATCAACAATTGTTTTAACCCACATTCACTTTCAACAATCTTATCTCGCACACTGCTACAAAACTATTAATGATCTACATATCACACTCATTCCGGACAAACAGCATAGCATCATCCGCATACACAGGATTCGACAGGACTCGCCTATTGTCATTTCTCTTTCTAGCACTCGCACTTTAACCTCTCTCATCACTCCATTCATAAACAGATTGAACAGCCACGGAGACATCACACCATCATTTATATCTAACCAATCACTTAATTCTTTGTTTACTTTCACATATGCACTACTTCCATCATAGAAACTCTTCACCCCATTCATGCGTCTACCACCAACCCCAGATATAATATAATATATAATCCTGATATTAAATATGTACTCGAGAGTGAACATGACCACAAACTGTTGTTTCTTGATGTTACAGTTCACAGCACTCTTGAACATTTTTCCACCTCTGTATACAGGAAGAAAAGTACCACCTCATTAAGTACTAAATATTTTAGTTACAGATCCTTTGACTTCAAAGTCTCGAGTTTGAAAACTGGAATCTCGCGAACTTTCTGTATTTATTCAAATTGGCTCTCCTTTCATGAAGAAATTTCTTGCTTACCAAATTCCTTTACCGTGAACTTGTTCCTTTCTCACCGTTTTCACCAAACGGTTAACAAATTCCTTCAAAATATATTTCATCCAACTCATCCAATACCTACTGTACTTTTTCAAAGATACCAGTTTATATAAAACTCCCATATTTGGGTGCATCTCATCCAAAACTTATTTCTTCCTTGAAACCTCTCCTCACGGGAGATTTCCCCAGTGCAGCTTCCAGTTTATAGGAATGAATTCAAAGCATTTTGCGCCACAAAGAAACTCTTCGAAATTACTTAACGTCCTCTGTGGTTTACTTATTTACGTGTGCTGACTGCCAGACCAGCTACGTAAGGCAAACATCCGGACAACTTTAACAAAGAGTGGACAAATATAGAGGTTTCTCACATAGAACCAAGAGACCTGTTTCTCACCCAGAACATTCATCTACCCGTCTACATTCAGAACAGTTTTCTCCTCCATCTGGACTCAGACTTCAGAATACTTTTAATTGGCCAAACTCACAGATTTAAAAATTTTAGAAATTTTCTACATTTAGAAAATAAAACCATCCCTTAACGGACAATTGTCCTCCATTAAACTATCTATCCTTTAAAGAACAACCAACCAATTCTTTGTCTTTTGTCTCTCATGTCTTCATCTGGTTGCGCTCTGCGATTGCCACGCTGAAGGTTGGTTCCTGATTGATTTACCAAAGTGCTTTAAAAATTGTGCCCGTATGTATTGTTTTTAAATACGAGTATTTAAATTTTTAAATCCACTTTAAATTTATTTTTAGGTTTGTTTATTAGGTTAGTGTTTATTTTAATGTTTTAGCCAATTTATTTCGGAAACGTTTAGTTAAATGCAATAAATGATTTCTATTGCAATATGGGTCCTCCTTTTCATCCTCTCTCTCTCTCTCTCTCTCTCTCTCTCTCTCTCTCTCTCTCTCTCTCTCTCTCTCTCTATATATATATATATATATATATATATATATACCAATCATATATATATATTATATATATATATATAGTACCAAATGTACGGACAAGCTAACTAGGATTTGGGTAACCTTTCTGTTAGCAATCATAACAGACAATTTAGATAAAAATATAAAAGTTATACAAAGATGTTGAATGGCGATTGAAAATTGTTGTTGAACGCTGGTGAAGATGATGGATGCTGGAGCGTCTGCGGCATCAATAGAATGGGCTCCAAATGTTCCGTAGAAACACGAGCCTTCGTTAACGTCAAAGTGTGAAGACAGCGAAGATCGAGCGTCCAATGAAGAGTCGGTGATCGGCCAAAGCATTCGAGGCTCGAAGCTGAATCGGCAAGTTGAGGCTTGGAGAAGTGGAACCCTTGTTGGTGCGACAAAGATCGATGAGTGACTGACAGTGAATGATCAATGATCAATAAAAGATAGAAATTCAGAGTACAGAAAGGTACTTAAGAAGAAAAGACAGAAATAGAAAAATAAAGTTGAAGAGCTAAAGGCCCCAGGATCGTCCGGGATTCTCTGTACCTTAAAAAATTGTGCCCTTGTGTATTCTTTTTAAATTTTTAAATCCATTTTAAATTTTAGATTTATTTATTAGTTTAGTGTTACAATTGTTCTTTTCGACGTTCTTCGTTGCGATTCTCTTTTCTTTCATAAAGAAAGGCACCCATGTCGTTGTTTTATTTTTATATTACGTCTTAAGTATTTATTACTCTTTGAATTATAATTCAAGATTTATGTATTACTTGAAGATAAAAATTAAACCTCTATTCACCATCCCGTCACTTCTTTAGAAGCAGCTCACCAGTAGTTGGCTTTCTGAACTAGTTTCTGAAAAAAACAGAAGTACTGCATAAGGGTAATTCAATAAGTATCCGCACTTTTTATTTTCACAATTTTATTTTCACATCTGATAGATTATAAACACATCACTTCTCAATATAGTCTCCCTGTTTCTCAATACACTTAGCCAGTCATGCACCGCCTCCTTTAGGTCATCATCGCCTTGGAATCGCTGACCTCCCAAAACGTCTTTTAGTGGTCCAAACAAGTAAAAATCCGATGGTGCCAGGTCTGAACTGTAGGCTGGATGGTTGAGAACTTCAAATTTAAGTTCTTGAAGGCATTTTCTAGTCTGTGCAGCGGTATGAGGGCGCGTATTGTCGTGTAACAGAATAACACCTTCCGACAATCTCCCTCTCCGTTTTGTGCGAATTGCTTGCTTTAACTCATTCCGAAGCATGTCAAAATACCATGCACTTGTTACTATAGTTCCACGCTCTAGATAATGTTCAAGGATAGGGCCTCGTGTTAGCATAATTTTACCTGCTGACGGCTGCGCTTTGAACTTCCTTGCAATGGGAGATGTTGGATGCTTCCATTGAATGCTCCGTCGTTTGCTTTCTGGTTGATAGTGATGGATCCAGGTTTCATCGCCAGTGATAATGCGCTCCAGAAAGTTTTCACCTTCATTATGATACCGCGCCAAAAGACGAGAGCAGACGTCCATACGATTACGCTTGTGCTCCTCTGTCAACTGTTTGGGCACCCATCTTGCACAAACCTTGTGAAAGCCAAGAATGTCATGAACTATCGAATAGGCTGATCCTTGACTGATGTCTAATAAAGATGCAATTTATTTTATTGTTAATCTTCTGTCATCGAAAATCATGGCTCTGGCTTCTTCCTACTTGTCACCACTGGTTTATGTTGACGGTCGTCCTGAGCAGTGAGCATCTGTCACACATGTCCGACCTTCCTTGAACATTTGAATCCACTCGTACACACTTTGCCGTGGTAACGCATTATTCCCAAACTGAGCACATAAACGCGTGTGAATTTCAGCTCCTTTCACACTTTCTGCCCACAAAAAACGAACCACGGATCTCTTTTTTCCAGAGTACAAATTGAAAGCGGCGCAGCCATGCTCACTACTTGTACGATATGTGACAGTTACGAGTAGCCTAATTAAGCCTATACTGTTGCTAGCCTAAATAGCCTATACTGTTGCTAGCCTAAATAAGCCTATACTGTTGCTAGCCTAAATAAGCCTATAGATCTCAGTTTGGCTCGTTATTACGAGTATATATATTATATATACTATATTATCACTAAAATAAAAAGTGCGGATACTTACTGAAGTACCCTCGTATAAATTACCACATTGAAGTTATTACCTTAATAGATTTATTTATAAATATAAAGGTTGTTGCCCAATAACAATATTCCTTAAACTAGAGTGTGGTCCAAATGTTAGGACACAGGGTGTGAAAAAAATATAGGGCTATGGGTTGATTGCCTGATACCCTCATCCGTTGGAAATTTCCAGCAGATTACATTGGAGAGTTAACGACAAAAGCCCACGTTTTTTCGTTAGAGAGTTATGTATGTGTAGGTCTTCAAAGGACCTCTTTATGCTTATTTGCCTTCGGTATTCGCGCTGCTTAATGGTAAAGAAAGGAATTGCCTTACCTTATTATTTCGTTGGGTCTCGCTTCTGTTTCAATGTAGGGCGCGACGATCTTTTTCGATGTAGGGCCGTGGTACGATGGAGTTACACAATGAGTTGATTTGATATAACTAATATAGGCAGTCACTGTATTTAAATACCTGAAGGAATAGGCCTATCCTTTTTATAGTTATTAGGTTTTATATTAAGAGGATTTCACTCAGAACTTATAGGAAGATAAAGTACATCTTCCTTGCTGAAAGCATCGCTGTAACATAAGCAGCTCCGAGCGAGCCGATATAATATAATCTTCATATTTTAGTATTTGCCGAATTTTCAAAGTTCGTTGACTCTTCTCTCGATGTAGTTTTCATGAGTCGGCAGTGGAAAATTTTGAACACGAAATAATAAATTTGGTTTTCCTGTTGTCAAGCAGGCCCGATGCCTACATATGAGTTCTATGTATGTATGGCAATATTTTCATCCCCAATAGGCTATGTCGCCAATCCCGAGGTAATTTTGTATAGATATTTAATTCAATTAATTAATAATTTATATTTAATTAAGAAATAAAGGTATCACATACGATACAATGTTGTAAGCGTGTATAGTTTTTCCATACAGGGGAAATATTCTGTATCACGCATTATGTTGGTTTATTAATAATAAATGCTCAAACTGTGATGCATTACCTTCGATACACTTCTTAATTCTTCTTCTGAGTGACCCCTCACATCTGGAACAGAGAAAACAAACAGTATTAATATAAATCAATTTCCCTTACGTGTCCTGACTTTTGGGCCAACCTGGACATTTAAACAAACTTCGTATTGTAACAGGGTGCATGTAGTGATTTTGGGATGATCCGTTGGGTGGTTGGTTGTATGGTATGTGATACGTGGCTGAATTTGAATTTTCGTTGCTTGAAAGCGGACAGCTGGTCTTGAACTGTGGGAATTTTGGTGATTAAAGGGTGTAAAAATTTAAAAGGAAAACTGTACAGTATAACACCAGTAATCTAAGAATTGTCCTCTGCAAAAGAGGTAGGCTGTATGTTATAAATTTGTTTCTATGTATATATATAACGTATATATCTACTTAAGTTTTTTATTATTGGAGAAATGAATATTTATGTTAGTGGTGTTTTATTGGTTATTTTCTTCCGAATTTTTAGGGGACGGAGTTGGGAGCCAGACCTCGCAACTTCTCGCAAGCTCTCTAAATAAACTCCTATTTTTACAAGTGCCACTTATTTAAATATTTAATATTGTAGGTTTGAGTTTAACTTAAACCTACCTACACAGGTTACGATAATAATAACCTATGTAGGCAGCCTGATTTGCTTTGTATTTACTAATATATAGTTTTGTAATTTAATGTTTTACTGTTCCTGGCTGGGACGGCCTCGCGCTGTAAAGGGGACGTATATATTTGTTTGTGGAATCCTGGTCACGGTAACAGTATATTTCTCTCATCCTCTCCCAAACTTTATTTGCTCTTTGGGGCAGAACCACATTAGTGGGGTCCAATTGTACAATGGCATGCCGGTTTTACTGTCTTCACCAATCCACTTCATTATGAAGCTGGTAACCCTATGGGTGAAGAGGGAGGACGTTGTAAGAGGTGAATAAGTTGAAGGTAGGAGATAGGTAGCAGAAGGGGGAAAGTGGGAAATAAAGACGGAGGTTTTAATGACAGACTTCTGAATGTCCGTATACACAGGGAAGCTTGAAGGACTACTTTACCGTCCGTATCGAAAGATTTCTTGGAGAACCACTTTTCCAGCCTGTACAGTTATTTCTTACTTTTAGTATTGTGCTCGCTTGTGGCAGCTTTCTTTCGCGGCATAAAAGGGTTCAGGAATGCCGATATATATATATATATATATATATATATATATATATATATATATATATATATATATATATATCCAGGAGATTTGATAACAGGCAAAATAATAATAATAATAATAATAATAATAGGCGCCCTAACGGTAATGCCTGAAAGTTGTACTGTGTATAATAATAATAATCTTACTAATATACATTTTCTATCAGTCATGGAGGATAACTTGTTGAAAATAGTCTCATATAATGTAAGGTCAGTGAGGAATTCAACTGTAGATGTTCATAAAATCTGCGACAGTGCAGATTTGATACTCCTGCAGGAGCACTGGCTACCTAAGCAAGAGCTAAAATTCCTCTCTACCATCCATGATGACTTTATGTACCATGCGTCATCAGCAGTAGACATGTCAGATGAATTAATGTACGGTAGGCCTTTTGGTGGTGTTGCTTTCTTATTAAGGAAAAATTTTTCAAAACATATAAGATTTTTAACAAACGATAACGTAAGGTTGTTAGGCATTGAATTACAAGTGAACAATGATTGCATATTAATTGTAAACTGCTATTTACCATACAACAACGGCAGTAATCTAGATGAATACATTGATTTGCTGTACAAAATTAAGTCATTATCAGATAACCCCAAATATTCTCACTGTATAATAATGGGGGACTTTAACGCACATGTGAACTCGGAATTCTTTGGAGAATTGGGTAACATGTGCGAGTCGGCCAATTTAAGTATAAGTGATGCAGATGTATTAGGGGTAGCCCGTGGTAATTTTACATACGTTAGCGATATGAGTGGTACCACCAGGTGGATTGATCATTGTCTCACTAGTAATAATCTAAAGGATCGAATTGTTAGAGTTCATATTTTGCATGATTTCCTTCTTTCTGATCATAGACCATTAGAAATATTAATTAACGTTACCAATTTATGCGCAACACGACTTAACAAGAACTCAATAGGTAAGAATAATCGCGTCGATTGGTCCAATGTTAATATGCAGCAGATAATAGAATACAAAGACAGAACATGTCACCTCTTTAATAATTTAGAAATTTTGCACCTTGCCTGTAATAATCCTTGCTCAAATGATTCTCACTGTAAACTCATAGATAGGTATTATAGTAAGATAATATCCCTGTTAAGAGAAGCAGGAAGCCCCTTGATTAAATCTTACAACTATCATACTAAGGTTATTCCTGGATGGAATGATTTTATTGCCCCCCCTGTAGAGGGAATCGAAAGACGCCTATGATTTGTGGTGCTTTCATGGTAGACCGAGATTAGGACCAGTATACATAAATGTGTGTGTAGAAGTCGGGGTCAGTATAAGGCGGCCATAAGGCGATGTAAACAGGAAGAAGAGTCTATTCGAGCATCAAAAGCCTGTGAAGCTCACATAAATAACGATAATAAATTTTGGAAATTTGTTAAGAATCAAACGGGTGTCAAAAATGTCCTCCCTCCGACAATCGATGGGGTGTCGGGGAGGATGAAATTGCAAAGCTGTGGAAACCACTATTCTAACATTCTTAATAGTGTGAGTAGGGATGATCTTAAGATAGATTGCAGCGAAACGATTGTGGGAGGGACAAGGGAAAATATTTTGATATCATTTTCTGAAGTAAAGAGGTTAATTAAAGAGTTAAAGACTGGTTCTGCGTCAGGGGTAGATGACTATCGAATGAGCACTTAAAATATGCAAATGACGTAGTATGTCTGCATATATCATTGCTCCTATCAGCCATGCTTGCTCATAGCTATATCCCTGCAGAGTTCATGAGGGTATATATCTTGCCCCTGGTCAAAAATAAGTATGGAGACATTCTGTCCAGCAATAATTACAGGCCTATTGCTGTCGCTTCCTGCTTCTCAAAACTACTAGAAAAACTCTTGTTACTCCGATTAAATGATTTCCTATGGACATCTCCTAATCAGTTTGGCTTTAAAGGGTCCCACTCAACTGACCTGTGTATCTATGTACTTAAAGAAACAATATCTAAATACATTGACAGTAATTCAACCATTTATAGCTGTTTCCTTGATATAAGTAAGGCATATGATAGGGTGAACCACAATATTTTATTTGCAAAACTAGAAGACAGGAAGGTTCCCATGTACATATTAAATTTATTGAAATTTTGGTATTCCCACCAATCTTTCACTGTTAGGTGGGGCAATGTACTATCCGAGTGTTTTGGCTCCTCTTGCGGGGTGAGACAAGGCTCCTTGCTCTCCCCTATGCGAAGTGTATTCGCAGAAACATGATATTCTTTTTAATGTTACAGAAACTAAGGTTATGCAATTTCATCCTAAAAGCTGTAATCAGCCAGCTGATATAAGGTTTAAAATGAATGGTGAAATAATTGAGGAAGTACAAGAGTTTAAACATTTGGGTCAAACTATTACCAGCTCCTTGAGTGATGACTCGGATATAAGAAAACAATCTCGAAGCCTGTGTGCTAAAGCGACTATGACCATAAGGAACTTTCGTTTCTGTACAAGTGAAGCTAAAGACACACTCTTTCGTACTTTCTGCAGTAATATATACGGTCAGCAACTCTGGGTGAATTATAAAAAAGGTTCTGGCAGAACCCTAAATTTGCTGTACAACAGGTCTTTTAGACTCTTACATAAATTACCCCCGAGATGCTCAGCTTCGCAAATGTTTGCTACCCGCAATGTCCCGAGCTTCCCAGAGGTAACAAGACGTGCTCAACACAGTCTAATGCAAAACATTAAAAAATCAACCAACCCGATCATCCAAGCTATCCGTGAGTCTTGCCATTTATCCTCTAAGGCCTAAGCTATGGACTTCTTGGTACGAAAACATGTCTGTAGCTCCACTTAACTTCGACAGTGCAGTATTATTTCTAATCAATTGTATATTTTCTATCCTTAGTATATCCTTAGTATATGAATTTTTCATATGGACTATAGTCTGCCAATAAACCTTTTCATTTTCATTTTCATTTCATTTTCATATATATATATATATATATATATATATATTTATGAGAAGATTATAAAATCACTACAGTGTATATTAAAAACCTTAGTCCTCCTTCAAATATGCAAAATTTATCAGTTAAACTATTTGTTTCATAAAATTACAATGTACCAACTAACCAATTCCCAACTATAATTCTTTTCTTGTGCCGCCTCCCAATCACTTTTCTCCTTCAGGTCTTTGAGGATGTGCGCCTAAGGTAATATTTCGGCCTTCTTTTAACTGTTTTTGCCTTGTTATACTGTATTAATTAATATTATGGATTTTAATACATGTAGAGTTTTTGTATTTTAATTTATTTTAATTTCAGTTCTTTACTGAAGATGATCCCTGCGACGGGTCAAAACGTTTAAATAAATATTTAGAACTCTCGCCCTTGTCTTCATATTATTTATATACACTAAGGTGGAGTGAAAATATCATTTTTGGATTTTTAATTTACTTGAGTGTGGAAAAGTTGCCAATGGGCTTTAGAAACAAGCATGTGAAATTATAATACAATTGAAGCATTGCTTGATTGACCACCAGCGATTTTAATATATGGCATATTTCATGTTTTAACGATCGCTTTGCCCATCAGGAGTCATCCAAGATGCTGGTCTTTCATCCATGTTTATGCAAATAATTAACAGCTTAGTTTGCTGTAGACTGTGTTATTGCATACTTGAGGTTGACATTTAAGATTACAACATGTGTGGAATGTAAATTAATGGCAATTACAGAGGGTGGCCAAATTATTAGAGCTGATGTGAGTAAGTGAGATAAGAAAGAGTTTAGTTAACCATACATTGATTTAATGCTAGTTTCAGTGATGGTAGTGATTTGGTGCGATAACATATGCAGTCCGTGAGTCAGAGGGGATGGGAGATTGGGAGTGGGGGAGAGTGAGTAATATGCAAAGCGCGGCTGCTCCGCCAAGCTCAGTGCACATGTGGCAGTGAGAATTGAAGGTTATTTGTGCTGTTATCATCATTTTTTCGTGAAACTTGATATTAAAAGTAAGTTAATTAATATTGATATCTGTTTATAGGTGTTTGACAAGTGAGTGTGACAGTATTAATTTGATATTTCTTTTTCTTGCAGAAATTATTTAATAGTCTTACATTGCTTACAATTTATAATAATTGTTTTTTTTTTTCAGAATGGAAATTATTACGAGGGAGAAGGCGGCATGTGTGATTTTTGGCGCGCCACGCGAGATACCCACAAATGTTCTTCCCACCTACGCTGATGTTATGAAGGCTTACATCCATACAAGACAACAGCTGACAACGAAGAATAACAAATATCCACCGTTCGCCGAAGTATCAAAAAAAGTTTGCGTTGATGTTGAACTTGTTTGGGAGAAAGCGTCTCTTCCGACCGTGACGCACGGACGAGTGATTGAAACGCTCAGACCGTACAACGAGAAATACAAGAAAATCTTGAAACCATACAAGGCTCGGAAGGACAACGACAACTACAAGCAACAACTTGAACAGTTCAGAGAAGACGCAGATAAACTCTTCGACATTAGCAAATGCAAATGTGTAGATTTCGTCATGAGCTGTAAGTGCGAAAGAGCGGACAAAGTACCACTCAAAGAAAGAAAGTTTCTAGAGGACCAGAGAGGAGCCAGAAAGATGATTATAGGAGGCATCGATTTGGTGGAAACAACAAAGCTACAGAAGAAAATATCCAGGAAAGTCTGTGAATCGAGAAGACACAGCATTCACCAAGAACAATCGAAGCAGCAATGCAATTCTGGAAGCTACAACGAGGAAGACAAGGACGACGACACCGACAACAGCGACGAAGAATACACCCTATCTAAGCACACTGTAAACCTGATCTATCGACACTGGAGAGTAAACGTCAAAGAATGACGATGACTGTACGATTACCATGTTTGGCTAAAGCGTGCGATAGAACGGGCGTCTCAGATCGAGCAGCAGCCGTTATTGCCTCATCCGTGCTACAAGACATTGGAATTGTGTCCACAAATGACACCTCCAAAGTCATTGATCGTAGTAAAATTCGCCGAGAAAGAAGTAGAACTCGTCAAGAACTGACAAAACTAGACAGCAGTATGACAGACTTGCCTGGATTGTACTTCGACGGTCGAAAGGATAGAACGATGAAAAATGTACGAGACGCCGCAGGACATGGCCACCGGGACAGAGATACAGAAGAGCACGTCAGCATTATTTGTGAACCAGGTTCATCGTACTTTGGCCACGTGACGCCGTCAAGTGGATCAAGCAAGGCGATTTCCAAAGTAATCTTTGAATGCTTGGCTGCGCGAAGTGTGGATCTCGACAGTGTGAAAGTCGTCGGATGCGACGGAACCGCTGTCAACACTGGATATAATGGTTGGAGTTATTCGGCAGCTTGAGGAATTACTACAAAAACCGCTGCAATGGCTCGTGTGCTTATTACATGCTAACGAGCTCCCCCTGCGACACCTGTTTCAGCATTTAGATGGAGCAATACAGGACCTAAGTGCTTCTCAGGACCGATAGGGAAATCTCTCACAGCATGCACGGAACTCCATATAACATCGTATGAACCTATATCTCCATTACAGCCACTGCCGCATGTTGACGTGAAGGACCTGAGCACTGACCAGCAGTACCTGTGGCAGATGTGTCAAGCTGTCAGTGAAGGACACTGTCCCTGTGATCTAGCATTGCGAAAACCGGGACCATTGAACCACTCGCGATGGTTGACAACTGCCAACAGAATCCTCCGCCTCTATGTTGGCCTCGATGCACCATCCAACAACATCAAAACTCTTGTCACATTCATCATCCGGGTCTACGCCCCAACATGGTTCGCCATCAAGACGCAGCCATCATGCAAAGATGGAGCCAAACATCTGCACGGGATGATGGTGAGAACACGGTACCTCAGCTCCTCTCTAAAGAAAGTCGTCGACCCGGTGATTCGGCGAAACGGCTTCTGCGGACACCCCGAGAACGTGCTATTAGCCATGATCACAGATGAGCGACCACATATAAGGGAACTCGGACTCAGAAGAATCATGAAGGCAAGATCACATGTGTCTGCAAACAAAATCCGCAGGTTTCGAGTGCCACCGCTCAACCTCGACGCGACAGAATACCAGGACATGGTCGATTGGCAGACTTTGACCGTGACGGAGCCTCCTGTTACGATGGATATGACGGACAACGAATTGAACGACATGATCTCTGCTCAAATTTCACCAAGTGTCCTCTTCCCTCGCTTCCCTTGTCACACACAGGTGGTGGAAAGATGCGTGAACCTAGTTACCGAAGCTTCAGCCGCTGTGTGTGGCGAGACGTCCCGCCATGGATTTATTCGGGCTCGCGTCGCTTCTCGGCAGCTTATGCCGAAACTTGAGTCTAAACGTGACTATCAATTCTGAATTAACCATGCATGCATAACTCAGACTCTATCGTTAGCATAATAGTGTGCCAAAATAACTAAAATATATAGTCTGATGTTTACTCGTATTTTAGGTATTTTTGTGTAAAATCGCATATTATTGTAAACTTATAACGTCTGGTGGTCGATCAAAAGATTGTCTGATTTTAATAAACTTTTTTGCATATTGTTCTATTAGTCCATTGGCAACTTTTAAAACCTCAAGTAAGTTAAAATTCACCAAAAACTTTTTTTGGGCCATTTTCACTCCACCCTAATATACACAATTACACATGCTCGTAGGTTTGGCACAAAAATTGGTAAATACAGTATGCTTAAATTTAAAATGAAGGTTGGAGATTTAGATTTTACCTTTCTTTCTCTTCAGTTATTTGTGACCTGATGGAGAATTCTGGGGGTCAGGATTCGAAACATGTAACTATAATGTCCTCTCTCTTTTAACCACTCTAAGTTATATATTATATATATATATATATATATATATATATATATATATATATATATATATTAGTGATGTAGGTCACATCCGCATCCGCATCCGCGGAACATCCGCACATTTTCTCGCATCCGCATCCGCATCCGCACTTTGGACTGCGGATGTGGACCGTTGAGATAAAACGTCATTAATAAGCGGAAATTATCAAATTCTACTATATTAATAGAACTAGTTCATTGTGCGCAAAAGTGATGCTAGCACAAGACGAGAGGCTGTTCTTGTATGAAGTTACTCTCTTGCAACCTACTTAGATCCACGTTACAAAGCTAAGTTATTTTCACCTAGTACATTAGAACGAGTTAAATCATCACTTGGCAAAGCAGTTGAAGAGCTTCAATCTCTTGAATCTGTCGCTTCGCCACCCACCAAAAGAATAAAAGTTTCAGTGACAGAACCAACACCTTCAACAAGCAAATCTTCACAGAATCTGTCTCTCAGTTTCTTGAGTCAAGCAGCAATGACGAGACCTACGCGATGTCAAAAGATGTAGTAAAAATGATCGAGAGCTATCACCAAGAAAAACACCTGGCTGCATGTGACAATCCTATTAGTTGGTGGAAAATACGCAGAATATCTATCCATACTTGAGTAAACTTGCAAGGAAACATTTAGCCTGTCCTCCAACAAACGTACCAAGCGAGAGATTATTTAGCAGTGCTGGATTAATATATGATGAAAAGAGAAACAGACTGGCAGCAGAAAAGGCAGAAAAATTAATGTTCTAAAGCATAACCTTCCTATAATTAAGTTTGAACATTAAACGATGAACATCTTAGTTTACTTTATTTTAATTACTCATTTATAAATATGCCTAATAAAACTTTAAACTTAATATAAATAGTTATCAAGCTAATTAAAGATCTCTTTCTATAAGGGTGGAGGTTGGGGAAAGAGGTCGGTGGGGTGCATTTGAGTTGGGTTCACGTCCCGCATCCTGGTAACACAATTATGGTTTCTAATTGTGGCTGAAACTCAACAAAATATAACGAATTTATTTGCAGACGAATTCACTAATTGATTTCTATATTAGTTAGATGCTTGATATTATTTTATATGTTCAGAGAAAAGTACAGCAATTATTGTACAATTAATCAATTATATTACATTATAGCTACAGCTCTCTCTCTATAATAACTTATTATATACGTTAAACACAACAAATCTCGAATATATCCTAAAAAATAACGAAAATGTAGACATCCGCATCCGCATCCGCGGATGTTGAAATCAAACATCCTCATCCGCATCCGCATCCGCGGATGTGAAAAAAATGACATCCGCTACATCACTAATATATATATATATATATATATATATACAGGGTGTCCAGTAAGTTTGGAACCATAGGGCAAAATGATAAAAACAGCAATAAAAACGCCGAAGAGACTTTTGGGGACTGTGTGTGAAATGAGCGAGGATGGTAGCGGCTGTCATCGTCGGTGGATGTCCTCGGAGGTCCACTGCTTGGTTTATCTCCTATGGATCCCGTTTCCCTGAACTTTGCTACAAATTTGCCGACACAGCTGTGTGTTATCGGCGCGCGGTCCGGATACAATCTGTTAAATTCCTCAGCGACCTCCCTCTCTCTGACACCGATTTCCTACGAGCAGAATTACCTGGATGCATTCTTCCTTACTCAAAGACATCATGGGCACTTGCATAAACGGAAAAACATGAATTACTTATTTTGCCCTATGGTTCCGGACTTACGGGACACCCTGTATATATATATATATATATATATATATATATATATATATATATATATATATATATGATGTCTCCCCCAAAATGCCCCTATTTCTATTTGTCCGTTATTTTAAGTGATGTATATTTTATTATTGGGGTTTCTTCTTCAGAAAGGTAACTGATTGGGAGCTTTTATTCCGCATATACCGATACATTTCTAACCTTTCATTACCGAATAATTTATAAATATTGTACAGTGTGTCCACGATGTCCTGCACCACTGTTTTTTTTTTTTTCACAATACATATTTGTGAACGTAAAAAGTACAAAACAGATAACACAACAGAAAAGTTGAGAAAAGCAGCCAACTCTAAAGGGAACCTAACCTAATATGGGAGAGTAATACTGTACCGTAATCTAACCTAACTCACAGGCATCATCCTTTCACACTGCTCCAAGACTTAACCTAACCTAAACTTCAAAACAAAAAAATTGTATATACGAGTATTTTTTGTTTTTTATGCAGGAAGGCCAGACCAAGGGCGAATGACCGCAAAAACCCCCTTCCCCACACACACCTAGAAGGAGAAGAGAGCCAAATCAAGGTCCAGGGTTTTAGAGATGCCTCTACATTCTGCGTTTGAAAGAGTGGAGGTCATAGATAGGGGAAAAGATGGATTGAGGAAGATTGTTCCAGAGTTGACAGGTTAAGTAGATGAAAGATTGAAAATTCTGATTAACCCTTGCGTTAGAGAGCTGGACAAAAAATAATGAGAACTTGTGAAAAGTCTGGTGCTGCGAGCTCTCCTTAAAGGAGGAGGCATGCAGTTAGAGAATTCAGAAGAACAGTGTCCGTTATAATAGCGATAGTATAGAGAGAGTGAGGCAACATTACGGTTAAGAGAGAGGGATTGAAGACAGTCAGTAAGAGGCGGGAAATTGATGAGACGAAAAGCCTTTGATTTCACCCGGTAAAGTACGGTTGAGAAGCATATTCCATACAGGGGGAACAAAACCCCTGTCCAAAGAGAGCAACTGAGGAGGGGAGAAGAAACAGAGGACGCGGTACAGCACACCTAACCTCTTAGAAGCTGTTTCGGAGAGAGTGTATGTGATCTTTCCAGGAAAGATCACGAGAAGAGGAAACTCCAATAATGTTTAGAGAAGAGGAGGGATTGAGTTGTGTGTTGTTGAAGATAAGGGGATAGTCGTGTGGGAGATTGTACGAGTAGACAGATGGAGGAACTGAGTTTTTGAGGCACTGAAAGGCATAAGGTGACAGGACAGAACCCTGAGGAACACCACTGTTGACAGCTTTAGGAGAACCGCAGCTCTTGATCGGTTAGAAAGGAAATTAGAGATGAACGCATAGATAGAAGGATAGAGACCGAAGGAGGGCAGTTTTGAAATTAAAGATTTGTGCCAGACTCCATCAAAAGCCTTTGATATGTCTAACGCAATAACAAAGGTTTCACCGAAATCCCGAAAGAGTTTGCCTAGGTATGGTGTCAGAACTGAAGCACAGTGCTTAAGAACAAGAGGAACACCATCAGGACCGTACGCATTCCTAGAGTCCAGCCCAGAAAGGACAGAAAGAACATCTTTTGAAGAGATTCTAATTCCTGACATAATAAAATCAGAGGGAGGAGGAGATGGAGAAACAGTGCCGGAATCGTCCAGGGTTGAGTTGGAAGTGAAAGTTTGAGCGAAGAGTTCAGCTTTGTCAGGAGAAGAGAGAGCACCTGAACCGTTGGAATGGAAAAGAGGAAGAAAAGAAGAAGTAAATTTGTTAGAGAGGTTCTTCGCTAGATGGATGCCAGAAATAGCGAGAAGAATTAGAATTGGATAGGTTTTCACACTTTTGTCGGCTGAAGGAATTTTTGGCGAGTCGAAAAACAGATATTACACGATTCCTGGAAAGAGTATAAGCTGAGTGAAAGTCAGGAATTGGATAGCGACGGTACCTTCTGAAGGACTGCTCTCTGTTGCGGATAGCATTAGAACAAGTAAGGTTCAACAAAGGCTTTCTTGCATTATTAGTAGGAATAGAATATGGAATGTACGCCTCCATACCCAGAGAATCACCTCCGTGATGCGCTCGTAGTGTTGTAGAGCTTTTAACTGAACTTTAGGATGCGCTTGATCGGGAGGCTAAGTAAATGGATTTCGATCTCATTGTTCAATGACTGAATGATTGACTCAAGGGTTAAAAATGAGGTGAGACATGACAAAGCCAAATTTAACGTTGAGAAGAAAGTGCAGTATGATGATGGTGATAATAGTGTTTACGGGAAAGTGATGGTAAGGACTGGCACGTGGTGGGTAGGAAGAAGCGTAAGAGTACTAAATCTATTTCAAAGAATCAAAGTAAAGCTCATAAATATACAACGGGTGGGAGTACAGATATGGAATCAGATGAAGAAGAGCAGATGAGTAAAGGAGGTAAATTTTGGCTGAATAGGCTAGTTGAATTAGAAAGTTCAAGAATGGATCGTGAGGTGGCTTCGACTAGAATCCTGGTGATTTTGGCTAGAGAGTTACTGGAAGTTTTGAGAAATTCAAATGTAGACAACACGAAAGCAGCGAAGCTTTTAATTTATGGAATCAAAGGTGTACAGACATTTGATGCATTTATTTAGGATTTTGAACGCTATACTAAGGACCAGCTTGGTTAGGACAAAAATCGTTGGGCTGTGAAATTAAGGAACTTTTTGGAAGGACAGTCACTGAGGACGTATTATAATGTCTACAGGTCTAGAATGGCTTATTCGACTATTGTTGCGTGTTTAGAGAACTGGTGTAAAGGGGAAAATGAAACGAAGGTAGCACGTAGATTGAAAGTTCGATTGGGAACGGAGAAAAAGAGCCTAAATGTTAAGTGGAAAGATTTGGTCAGATGGGCCTTGGAGAAAGGCGAATTGCAAAAAGAGCAAGGGGAAGAAGAAAAGGATAGTTCACTACCAGTGTGGGCAACGTTGACAGAAGATCAAGAAAGGAAGGACAAGTATCCAGTGGCGTACTAAGGCGGGTGCGAGGGGGGCGGTCCGCCCCGGGTGACAGCCAGGAGGGGGGTGCCATCGGGATAGTTGAAATACTTTCTCCATCTTCATTTGATACATTAAGCTGGACAAGTTTTGTCGTGCCTCGTGAAAGGTATCTCGTTGGAGAGCTGCGCTATATCGACCCTCAGCCACAATTGAGAACAACGCTTTACCTTTAATATTTCTACTAAGCGTTGACTTTAACTTCAATGTGCATGCAGGCGTGGCTATGTTTACGACTTCAAAAAGTAAATCGTATGTCAGGTACGACCTTTCAAGACTCTTGTTTAAACCCGTCACAATGTCCATGGCTCTATTATAATGCCCGATTCAGAGCGATACATTTGTGCTATAGAACCGTTCCTCATCGATCAGGACTGAACGCATAGTATTGTCTAAGGTTATGCCTAATTTTTCGCACTCATCGAATCTTCTAATGATCAGAAATATGATTTGCTCATTTTCAAGAGTTAAAAATTTGGTGGCTAACTGGAGTTCACATAACCCCACCTCATACGAATCACTCTCCAATTCAATGGGCCCGTGGAGTTCTGCCACAAAATTGGCGAGGGTGTTGTTAGGGTGTAAACACAGGGACGAGGAGGACGGGAGTGTGACGTAGAAATGGTTAGGAGCCATGTTGCATACTATTTAAGCTTCATTATTGCATCAGCTTTTATATAGGTGCTGAAGCCTTCTGGGTACCCTAGCCATTTCACCAGATACATTTTTCTCTTTCCTGAACCTTTGCTTCCTATAATTTTCTCAATTTTAAACACATTTTTTCCTAAATTAAATGCCACTTTCTGCAACTCCTCGCGGTAAAAGCCTCCTGCGATTTCTTCCCCATTGAAATCTTCAACGTAATCCATCATTATCTCACCTTTATGTCTCATAGCCCTAACTTTAAAAATCTCACGTGTCCATCCCTGCTCAAATCCCTTTGCGAATTTATTTCCCGAAAGTGACAGCCTTACATAATCATTGATTTTGAAACGCACCTCTTTCTAAAACCTCGTTAGGTGTTGTCTCAATCGTGCGATGGTGTGAGCGGTTGTAGGATGAGGCCAACGATTCCAGAATATCTAGAAATCTGTATGTGTTTTTATGTGTAAAATAGCGGTGCATGGGTTTCTTTATGGTACGTTGAACTCTTTCAGCTGAAGACGCCTTATGTATAGAATTGGTAGTGTAATAGCTGATATTAAACTCTGTCAGCATGTTCTGAAAAGCGCGACCTATAAATTCTTTCCCCAAATCCGTACAAAAATAGGCAGGAATCCTTTTTTCTTTCAACATCAACGTTTTGGCCACAGATATCTAGAGAATACATCTATTATGAATAGGATGTAGCGGTAACCATCGTTATACACTGAATATCTTTGCATGTTTGTTAAATCCGACTGCCAAATAGAGTCGATCGAAGCAGCTGTTGTCTTGGCCGTTTTAAACCTTTTTCTCACCGGTTTATGACGTGTATAAGGATCCTATTCCCGCAAAAATCTCTCAACACCTTGTTTCCTTACACCGTAAAGACCTCTGTACAGTCTATTAACGCCACCATAGGAGGCGGGGTTAGAACTGTCATAATAGCGTTTACTTAATATGTTAGCCTTTTGCGTATTTTAGAGACACGTGGATAAGGCTGGCCGTTTGTTCTCTTCTTTGTCCTCTTCAGAGACGCTGCTGCTGCTGGGGGCGATGGCGTACTCAGTTATGACACATGCGAGACTTGATCCAAGTCTTTTAACATATTCAGATTACCTATCAATGTTTTGGGGACATTTATTGGTTGTAGTCTTACTTTAATATGCTTCCAGCCTGTTGGCGAGGGTCTGTCCCACTTTCTCACCAGATCATGAACAATATCAACGATATTGGATCCTTGTACCCTTGTTCCTTCAACAATGACCTCGCTTGTATCGGTCCACTGTATGATGGGGTCCTCACTCAATAGATTATAAAGACTTAAACCTTTATTCCTCATGTATGTGGGAGGCTGTTTTTTAGCACATGTTCGATGTGCTGTGTTCCGTTGCTCTTTGGTTGGTCATCTCTAACTTCGGGGCCAGGTCCTGTGGCGCCATGTTCAGCATTACTCGCACTGTGCCTAATAACCACGGGGAGCTCTGTAGGATCCTTATAATCCTCGTACTCATGAAGAAATTTCTGCAAAGCCTCTTGGTACAAGATCCTTTTCTCAACAGGTGACTTTTCACTGTTTAATAGGGCTAACAACTCGCTTTCCATTCTTTTAAGCCTACTTTTACGGGGTCCTAGAGCCGTGTCTGGAGTCTTTGAACTTTGCAATGAAGCATACACCTCGTGCGGAATCACAACCACCTTTTTCATTATATTACTCTAGTCAGTAAAGGACCCAAAACTGAAAAAAGTGGGTAGGGATGGTCCTCCTCTTTGTACAATAATGCGCTTTTTCTTACCCACAGTTTGACTTTTATGAGTGAGTGCTTGTATTACGTTCTTGTAACGATGTAAGCGATCCTTCTGAGAGGATTTCATTGGCACATTACATTTTATAACATTAAGACAGATTTCACAGATGCATTTTAAAAAGTCAGTCGATATTTTTAACAAACATCTGTTGCAGTGCCCGGGGCAATTGTTGATAGATTTTTATTAATTCATGGTATTTCTTTAGCCTATTTGTCATTCTGGAATATACACAGTTTCAGGCTCGCTTGGGAATATATTCGTTCTTAGAAGCACCCTAAACGTGTTTCGCGGGTGAAGGTCACAAAGCAAATATCCATAACGCTGGTTTGTGGCCTCTTTATAAACCTCCAAAAACTCCTTACGCTCATACGGGAACATTTGATCGGCTAATACCCAATTTTTGGTACATCTCTACGTTGCGCGAATAAGACTAGATATTGTGTATTTAGCGACACGTCGCGCATGTATCTATTTTTGAAAAATAGATTCTGATTGATGAAGAACACGCTTATGTTAAATGGTGGGAGAATACTGTAAATGTCTCGGCAAACGTTTTATCCATCTCCAACATGAGATCGTCAATTACAATGACTGTATGTTCATTTCCCTTTAACAAATTAACGTCATAGACCCCCTTGTGGAACAAGATTTCCTCTTCGTACTCGTTGAACACTGATTGATAAGTCGAATAGCACCATATAACTTTATGCACAAATTTTGAGAACATCTCTCCCTTTTCTTTAATGATTTTAAGCATAAACACAGTTTTATCACATCCTGTAGGGCCAGATATAATACATGTGGATGGGCTCGTGAACCTGAATTTTTCTACAGAATCCATTTCTAACACGTCACACTCCTAAGTGGGCCATTTACAAAATATTACAAATTTTAAGTGCTGCTCCTTATACGTACCAAGTGTCCCAAAAAAAGGTTTACACCTCATATGCATATATATCAAAAGCAAAATAGGCGGATAGTAAATAGATAGCAAATAGACTTCTTTTATGTTCGAAATATCAGCCAGCAGCGTCAATACCTTCATGGTTGTGCTGCTTACTTTAAAGTTTTAAATGTTCAAATCCAGATCGGCCTTTGTTGACGTTTTGCACTGTTCCGTCAGTCTGAACTTATCATGTAATCTTGTAATTATTACCCGTGATGGTGGTAATGTTCCAAACTTATTTCTCTAATGTCCCTGTACCTCAGCAACATTCTCCGTCTTCCAGTAGTGCTTCAGAATCCACTTACGTTGCTCAAACGATAACTGCACTGCCGCCATTTCCTGTAACAAGGAATACTACTGTTATTTAAGTACAATACACCATTACTATACTACTATATTACTATTACTAAGTACGGGACTCCAATAAACCTTAGCCCTCCCCCCCGCCCATGGCCTAAACCATTAGAGGTACAGTAAAACTAAACATATATTACAAAAGAGAATTTAATCCTGCATTTAATGAGAAACAATTAAAACTTGGTGTTCCCGCCATTGGCTTCCAAGACAGCCTGAATTCGCTTTGGGTAGCTTGCCAAAAGTGACGTGAATAGATCTTGATCGTTACGCAAATTTGCTAAAACAGTTTCAGTGTGTTGCGTCATTGTACCCTACGAAAATTGATTTGCTGCAGGTTCTTGAAACAAGAGACATTCAACCTTGTCCTTTATAACTGATCCAATGTGTTCACAGACGTTCAGGTCAGGAGAATTTCCTGGCCATTCTTCATTTCCAAAGAAATCGATCTCATGGTTCCGCAACAACTGGCTAATGCCTTAAAGCAGGGGGCCTTATCGTGCAGAAGTGTGACCTGATCGATATCCATAACATTGTTTGGGTTTCTTAGAAAAGGAATGACATGCTGGGATAGAATAATATCACGAAAATACTGTCCATCCCAACTCTGACCATTTGGCTTCAGCACCCACATGATCTTCTTTGCAGTGAACAAAACAAACACACCAACACAGTCTGGACTTTTTAATAATTCGCGATAATGTTCATTGTCATCGATTTCATCTGGTGTTGTGGCCCACACTCGATCATTTTATTAGTTAGGCCGACGTGTTACGTAAACAAAAAATTCATCGGAGACAGCTAAATGCATGAAATCATCCACATCCCAATCTTCAAGATAATGAGCAAACCACATTCTGTCATCGATGTTAAGATCAGTTTTTCTTGGCTTTGGAAGTTCATGCCAAGGCTTTAAACCTTGCCTATGACGGTACAGTCGAATGATCTCACCACTAACGATCTTTCCTCTCAACACTTCGATCTCTCTAGAAAGTTTAGCACAGCTGTTTTTCCGCTTACGCGTACCGCTTTCAATGATGTCCTTTGTTTCTTGAGAGAGTGGCAAATTTGGGCGCCCAGATTTGGTTGTATTCATTTCACATTCATCCAAAGTTTTATTCCAATTTCTTTTGACAAAGTCCTCACTTCGCAACTTTTTGGCAACCCATGAACGTGTTATAAAGGTGGCTCCAGCATCACGAGCTTCCCGAAATGTTATTGCTCGTATGCGATCTATCACACGTTGCCTCTCCGAATCACCAATTAATTGAGAAGCCATTATATGATCACTTTATCAGCTAGAGTAATTTTAATACCTGCAATAATATAGAATTTTATATTTTTATAATCACTAAAAACTATTTCGATATAAGTAAACATGTAAGCTGCAAATGGGGGCTAAGGTTTTTTGGAACCCCTTACTATAAATATACTAATACATCAGCGCATATTACTATCATCTAAAGTGTGCATGTTGATATATATATATATATATATATATATATATATATATATATATATATATATATATATATATGTAATAAATTGAACAATGAACAATTCCTATACCATCATTATATGGATTCATTGTCTTCATGCAGTACTTATGTTCGTATAGTTTTATGTTTGAATGTTCATTTTTACATAAGAAACCAAAATCGCCTAAGCGAGTTTTGGATAGAATTTCGATTTGTACTTCTTTATTCATTACTGTATTTCCCTAATTCATCTTTTCTAATAATGACTTATATACTATGACGTCATAAAATACTTTATTCTCTTTACGTTTCCCATACTTTGTACACTGAATCACGTTCTTAGTTTTGGACATCTTCCGTATTCAATGTATGGTAAATTCTTTAGTAATAATGATGTGTGTTATGTAGTAGAAATATTAGTATTCAACCATATTCCTCCATACGTACAAATTCAATAACTATGACGTCACATTTTCCTGTCATTAATTTCCCTTCATCATATCTCTAGTATTCAATGTATGAAAATTTATATATCATCATAATAAAAACTGTACACCCTATAGAAGTCATTATTTATGTTATGCAGTATAAATATACCTATTATTCGACCATATCCCCCCCCCCCATACGTCCATATTTTAGCTTGACCATTATCGTATGTAAATTTTATTAAATATTCATCTTTACTCGTGTCAACCTATGAAACGCCAAACTTCAGCATTCGTTCGAAAACCAAAAATACGTTCTCGTATTATTTTTTTCATTTTATTTTTAATTATATGACCTCCCGAGATGAACTCGAAAAATGCTGAGGTTAGAGTGATCACATCCGCTCATCACAGCAGAATTGAACGCTTCAAAGATAAAAAAGTCTCCTTTCCCTCTGATTCGAATTTATAACATTATCATGCGTTATGTTATATCATGTGTGTCATGTCTCATGTACTTGTGTTGTACTAATAACCATACATAATAACCATATATTATAACCATATATTATAACCATATATAAATATATAAAAACACTGTAAGAATGGTAAACGACGTAATGTACTTTAATGAAACTGTACTTAATGATGTAATGTACTAAATGACGTAGTCAATGTACTTTAATGGAATTGTAGTTAACGATAATAAATGAATTAATTGGTAATTATAATCATAGTTACAGTAGACCAAAATTACAATGTACTCAATGTCCGACCCGACATTATGTCGCCATAAGGAATGTAGAATCGGCGATCGTGTTGTTATTTTTTTTATTATTATTTTTCCGTTGGAATAAATTTTGATGTGCTTTCTACTTTGCAAATAAAATTGATGACCTGTTGTTTTTTTTAAAATCTCATAATCATTTTTTTAGATTTAGCTTAATAATGAATCCTGAGTAACTTTTGCCATGTCATGTTTTGTATACATTCTTTCTTCGTTATAAAAGATGAAGTCATGTCTTGCCTAAGCATTTAATTGTAAATCTTAAACCTTTAATTTTTACTCATATGCATATTTTAGTGTAAAGATGCATAGTTCAATTTCCACTTTTAGTTAACTTGGCAGATCATGATAACATCAGATCTGAAAATACGCAATTTAAGATAAAAATATGGCTTCATCTTCAAATATCTTGTTTATTCGTTTAAACCTTACCACAGCTAAAAGATTTACTTTATTTTCAAATATTGTGCAAAAATAATGCAGCCTCTTCAACATTTAATAATGATGATGTTAGTAGAATCGGGGTATATAAACCCACCAATTTCTTCCATGTGCATTCTGATTCCAACTACGAGGCTGAGCATTACCTGCAACAGTTTAGGAGTAAAACACAGTAAGAAAAAGTCTTTATCTTCTCCTTCGAGCCGTGCTCTCTTCAGAAAACTTAGTCATTAGAATCTCCCGATAAGTTACAAGAAGAATCGGGGAGAAACCCCAAAGAATTTAATAAGCCTCTCAGAATCCTCCGAGCCACTAAAGAAGAACTCGGAGAGTAGTATAGAAGAAACTACTGCAAGTAACAGATCCGTTGCTGCCTCCTAACCAGAACCCCCGTCGACTCCGAACCACCCCAGGGCCATAGACGGAGGGGTTAACATTGTGGCGACCCTTTACCAGGATAAGAAAAGATTTTTAGAAGAAGATTTTAAAAGAAGATTTTAACAAGAAGATTTTAACAAGAAGATTTTAACAAGAAGATTTAAGAAGAGGCCACTCTTTGGCCAAGATAGAAATTACCCTGCATCAGGATAAACACATAGAAGAAGAGGATCTTAACAACTGGCGACCCTTTAACCAGGATCTTCACGACTCCAGGATTCTTCCAGTCTTCCAGACCCTGGAACCAGAACCAACACCCAGTTGACCGCGTGTCACGACTTCTAGTTCGTCACATCCACCAGTTGACCGGCGTGTCACGACTTCTAGTTCGTCACATCCACCCTTGGACCGGCGTGTCACGACTTCTAGTCGTCATATCCACCCTTGAACCGGTGCGTCACGACTCCAAGTTCCCCACGCCTAGTTTTTATCCAAGAACAAGTGGCCAGCAAGACACGTCTTCAGGACACGTCTCTAAGGATTTCGCCGTAGGAATCTTGTTAAGTACAAAACTCTTTTTTAAAATAATTTCTAAACATTTGAAAAGTCATTATTATTAACAGTTAATATTTAATATTGAGCCAGAATTAACACAAAACACAGTGAACACTTCAGACACCAGTGATACATTTTTGTTTTATTGAAAACAATATTGCCACAGAATTATTTTCACAGTTATTTTCAGTTATTTTTACTATTCTAGTTAGTATAGTATAATTTTATTTTATATATCAAACATAATAGTATCGTACCTTCGTGTACATTCGAGTGAAATGTTGTTTACATTTTATATTTTTGTTTGCAAATTTTTTTCAAATTATTGAATTGAATTGACTTGAAAATTAAGAAAGAGAGTGCTATAGAGAGTTTATAGAGTTAGAGAGTTACTTGAATCATTTCAAGAATACTTGATAGAGTTCAAGTTAGTTTCAAGAATACTTGATAGAGTTCAAGTTAGTTTCAAGAATACTTGATAGAGTTCAAGTTAGTTTCAAGAATACTTGATAGAGTTCAAGTTAGTTTTAAGAATACTTGATAGAGTTCAAGTTAGTTTCAAGAATACTTGATAGAGTTCAAGTTAGTTTCAAGAATACTTGATAGAGTTCAAGTTAGTTTCAAGAATACTTGATAGAGTTCAAGTTAGTTTCAAGAATACTTGATAGAGTTCAAGTTAGTTTCAAGAATACTTGATAGAGTTCAAGTTAGTTTCAAGAATACTCGAAGAGTTCAAGTTAGTTTCAGAATACTTGATAAGAGTTCAAGTTAGTTTCAGAATACTTGATAAGAGTTCAAGTTAGTTTCAGAATACTTGATAAGAGTTCAAGTTAGTTTCAGAATACTTGATAAGAGTTCAAGTTAGTTTCAGAATACTTGATAAGAGTTCAAGTTAGTTTCAGAATACTTGATAAGAGTTCAAGTTAGTTTCAGAATACTTGATAAGAGTTCAAGTTAGTTTCAGAATACTTGATAAGAGTTCAAGTTAGTTTCAGAATACTTGATAAGAGTTCAAGTTAGTTTCAAGATACTTGACAGGTGTTCAAGTAAGTTTCAGTTTTCAAGTTTCAAGTTTCAGTCAATTTCAAGTTTCAGTCAATTTTCAAGTTTCAGTCAATTTTCAAGTTTCAGTCAATTTTCAAGTTTCAGTCAATTTTCAAGTTTCAGTCAATTTCAAGTTTCAGTCAATTTTCAAGTTTCAGTCAATTTTCAAGTTTCAGTCAATTTTCAAGTTTCAAGTCTCAGTCAATTTTATTCCAAGTCAGAGTTTAAGTCCCAAGTTAGTTTTCAATGCAGTCAATTGAATTCAACTTTTTTTTGTTGTAAAAGAGAATTAAATTCAACCTGAATTGACCAGTTTGTGTCTTTAGGTTAAGTGGTTTTTTTTATATTAAGTAAAGGTTTAGTTAATTATAGTTTATAATTGATTTCTATTTTCAATTCTTATATTTTTTTATTTTTTTTTTTGGATTAATAATGAGTAATTGTCGTAGTCCAATCTAATAATTGTGTGTCAAAATTCAATTTTTAATACCGCTAGAGTTACTTTCATTACTCGTAAGGTCTTCTAAGTACGTCTTTTTTATTACCTTAATATACGTGTAACTGATTTAATTACGTAAAATCGATAATTCTAATTGAATTCTATTACTTTTGACACATATTCGAATTCATTTTCTTTCCGTACCTCAAGTCGCTTTCACATTAAACTCATATGCATACACCATCATTAATACTACCTGTAATTTAGAATTTTATAATAATTGACCTTGAGCTTAAAGGATTTTATAATAATAACAATAATAATAATAATAATAATAATAATAATAACAACAATAATAATTGACTTAAACTTAAAAGATTTTATAACCCTAAACCCATCTTAAATTATTATACATTATTTTAAACTTTGTTAATTCAAAAACCTTCCAAATCCCTACTCATACACACGCATGTATGCACACTATATACTATATATATACAAAACCTCATGCTAAAATCATTGGATATCACAATAAACTTTATTTAATTACGCGTAAGTGCTAACTATGTAATTTAATCTTTATCATTTTGCTTTCTAATATATCTTGCTCATGCATTTATTCAGTTAATTTAACAATCTTCTCAGCTAATCTGTCCTTCGAAATTATAAGATACACACTTTGTACCTAGTACACAAAAATACACACTAGACCACAGGTCTATACATCATCCATTACGTAATTCTATTTTACCTACAATAGTCAATAAAAGTAGTTTATGAATTGTGTTATCATCGTAACCTTGAAAAATCCATGAACTTTAAAATTTACGTTTTTCCCATTTATCTACTCTATTCATTATGTACGTAATTTTTCCCACGGAAAAATAAAATTTTGTAAAAAAATTTAACAATATCATTGTTTGTCTAACTTAATTGTTTGTCTAAATTAACGTATTAATCCTTTTATTCTGTTTGTATAAAAGTAAAGTTTTAATCTTTGAATTTTTATATTTTATAATAGCCCTCAAAGCGAGTGTCATGTTAAAAATTGTATTACTCTGCATTGAACTCAACCACGCGAAATCGTTCTGTATAAAATTTGTATAAAAAGCAAATTCGTCATCTAACTTGGAGTAGTCAGGATGTTATTTCTCATTTGTATTGTAGTAATTGTACCCTATTCTATTATTGTATACATACCATTTTGGAAGGGGAATACTGTAAAAATTGAACAATGAACAATTCCTATACCATCATTATATGGATTCATTGTCTTCATGCAGTACTTATGTTCGTATAGTTTTATGTTTGAATGTTCATTTTTACATAAGAAACCAAAATCGCCTAAGCGAGTTTTGGATAGAATTTCGATTTGTACTTCTTTATTCATTACTGTATTTCCCTAATTCATCTTTTCTAATAATGACTTATACACTATGACGTCATAAAATAACTTTATTCTCTTTACGTTTCCCATACTTTGTACACTGAATCACGTTCTTAGTTTTGGACATCTTCCGTATTCAATGTATGGTAAATTCTTTAAATAATGATGTGGTGTTATGTAGTAGAAATATTAGTATTCAACCATATTCCTCCATACGTACAAATTCAATAACTATGACGTCACATTTTCCTGTCATTAATTTCCCTTCATCATATCTCTAGTATTCAATGTATGAAAATTTATATATCATCATAATAAAAACTGTACACCCTATAGAAGTCATTATTTATGTTATGCAGTATAAATATACCTATTATTCGACCATATCCCTCCCCCCATACGTCCATATTTTAGCTTGACCATTATCGTATGTAAATTTTATTAAATATTCATCTTTACTCGTGTCAACCTATGAAACGCCAAACTTCAGCATTCGTTCGAAAACGCAAAAATACGTTCTCGTATTATTTTTTTCATTTTTATTTTTAATTATATGACCTCCCGAGATGAACTCGAAAAATGCTGAGGTTAGAGTGATCACATTCCGCTCATCACAGCAGAATTGAACGCTTCAAAGATAAAAAAGTCTCCTTTCCCTCTGATTCGAATTTATAACATTATCATGCGTTATGTTATATCATGTGTGTCATGTCTCATGTACTTGTGTTGTACTAATAACCATACATATATACCATATATTATAACCATATATTATAACCATATATAAATATATAAAAACACTGTAAGAATGGTAAACGACGTAATGTACTTTAATGAAACTGTACTTAATGATGTAATGTACTAAATGACGTAGTCAATGTACTTTAATGGAATTGTAGTTAACGATAATAAATGAATTAATTGGTAATTATAATCATAGTTACAGTAGACCAAAATTACAATGTACTCAATGTCCGACCCGACATTATGTCGCCATAAGGAATGTAGAATCGGCGATACTGTTGTTATTTTTTTTATTATTATTTTTCCGTTGGAATAAATTTTGATGTGCTTTCTACTTTGCAAAATAATTGATGACCTGTTGTTTTTTTAAAAATCTCATAATCATTTTTTTAGATTTAGCTTAATAATGAATCCTGAGTAACTTTTGCCATGTCATGTTATAAAAGATGAAGTCATGTCTTGCCTAAGCATTTAATTGTAAATCTTAAACCTTTAATTTTTACTCATATGCATATTTTAGTGTAAAGATGCATAGTTCAATTTCCACTTTTAGTTAACTTGGCAGATCATGATAACATCAGATCTGAAAATACGCAATTTAAGATAAAAATATGGCTTCATCTTCAAATATCTTGTTTATTCGTTTAAACCTTACCACAGCTAAAAGATTTACTTTATTTTCAAATATTGTGCAAAAATAATGCAGCCTCTTCAACATTTAATAATGATGATGTTAGTAGAATCGGGGTATATAAACCCACCAATTTCTTCCATGTGTTCTGATTCCAACTACGAGGCTGAGCATTACCTGTAACAGTTTAGGAGTAAAACACAGTAAGAAAAAGTCTTTATCTTCTCCTTCGAGCCGTGCTCTCTTCAGAAAACTTAGTCATTAGAATCTCCCAATAAGTTACAAGAAGAATCGGGAGAAACCCCAAAGAATTTAATAAGCCTCTCAGAATCCTCCGAGCCACTAAAGAAGAACTCGGAGAGTAGTATAGAAGAAACTACTGCAAGTAACAGATCCGTTGCTGCCTCCTAACCAGAACCCCCGTCGACTCCGAACTACCCCAGGGCCATAGACGGAGGGGTTAACATTGTGGCGACCCTTTACCAGGATAAGAAAAAGATTTTTAGAAGAAGATTTTTAAAAGAAGATTTTAACAAGAAGATTTTAACAAGAAGATTTTAAAAGAGGCCACTCTTTGGCCAAGATAGAAATTACCCTGCATCAGGATAAACACATAGAAGAAGAGGATCTTAACAACTGGCGACCCTTTAACCAGGATCTTCACGACTCCAGGATTCTTCCAGTCTTCCAGACCCTGGAACCAGAACCAACACCCAGTTGACCGCCGTGTCACGACTTCTAGTTCGTCACATCCACCCAGTTGACCGGCGTGTCACGACTTCTAGTTCGTCACATCCACCCTTGGACCGGCGTGCACGACTTCTAGTTCGTCACATCCACCCTTGAACCGGTGCGTCACGACTCCAAGTTCCCACGCCTAGTTTTTATCCAAGAACAAGTGGCCAGCAAGACACGTCTTCAGGACACGTCTCTAAGGATTTCGCCGTAGGAATCTCGTTAAGTACAAAACTCTTTTTTAAAATAATTTCTAAACATTTGAAAAGTCATTATTATTAACAGTTAATATTTAATATTGAGCCAGAATTAACACAAAACACAGTGAACACTTCAGACACCAGTGATACATTTTTGTTTTATTGAAAACAATATTGTCACAGAATTATTTTCACAGTTATTTTCAGTTATTTTTACTATTCTAGTTAGTATAGTATAATTTTATTTTATATATCAAACATAATAGTATCGTACCTTCGTGTACATTCGAGTGAAATGTTGTTTACATTTTATATTTTTGTTTGCAAATTTTTTTCAAATTATTGAATTGAATTGACTTGAAAATTAAGAAAGAGAGTGCTATAGAGAGTTTATAGAGTTAGAGAGTTACTTGAATCATTTCAATACTTGATAGAGTTCAAGTTAGTTTCAAGAATACTTGATAGAGTTCAAGTTAGTTTCAAGAATACTTGATAGAGTTCAAGTTAGTTTCAAGAATACTGATAGAGTTCAAGTTAGTTTCAGAATACTTAAGAGTTCAAGTTAGTTTCAGAATACTTGATAAGAGTTCAAGTTAGTTTCAGAATACGTGATAAGAGTTCAAGTTAGTTTCAGAATACTTGATAAGAGTTCAAGTTAGTTTCAGAATACTTGATAAGAGTTCAAGTTAGTTTCAGAATACTTGATAAGAGTTCAAGTTAGTTTCAGAATACTTGATAAGAGTTCAAGTTAGTTTCAGAATACTTGATAAGAGTTCAAGTTAGTTTCAGAATACTTGATAAGAGTTCAAGTTAGTTTCAAGATTACTTGACAAGTTTCAAGTAAGTTTCAGTTTTCAAGTTTCAAGTTTCAGTCAATTTTCAAGTTTCAGTCAATTTTCAAGTTTCAGTCAATTTTCAAGTTTCAGTCAATTTTCAAGTTTCAAGTCTCAGTCAATTTTATTCCAAGTCAGAGTTTAAGTCCCAAGTTAGTTTTCAATGCAGTCAATTGAATTCAACTTTTTTTTTGTTTAAAAGAATTTAATTCAACCTTTTTTTTGTTGTAAAAGAGAATTAAATTCAACCTGAATTGACCAGTTTGTGTCTTTAGGTTAAGTGGTTTTTTTTTATATTACAGTAAAGGTTTAGTTAATTATAGTTTATAATTGATTTCTATTTTCAATTCTTATATTTTTTTATATTTTTTTTTTCGATTAATAATGAGTAATTGTCGTAGTCCAATCTAATTAATTGTGTGTCAAAATTCAATTTTTAATACCGCTAGAGTTACTTTCATTACTCGTAAGGTCTTCTAAGTACGTCTTTTTTATTACCTTAATATACGTGTAACTGATTTAATTACGTAAAATCGATAATTCTAATTGAATTCTATTACTTTTGACACATATTCGAATTCATTTTCTTTCCGTACCTCAAGTCGCTTTCACATTAAACTCATATGCATACACCATCATTAATACGACCTGTAATTTAGAATTTTATAATAATTGACCTTGAGCTTAAAGGATTTTATAATAATAACAATAATAATAATAATAATAATAATAATAATAACAACAATAATAATTGACTTAAACTTAAAAGATTTTATAACCCTAAACCCATCTTAAATTATTATACATTATTTTAAACTTTGTTAATTCAAAAACCTTCCAAATCCCTACTCATACACACGCATGTATGCACACTATATATACTATATATATACAAACCTCATGCTAAAATCATTGGATATCACAATAAACTTTATTTAATTACGCGTAAGTGCTAACTATGTAATTTAATCTTTATCATTTTTGCTTTCTAATATATCTTGCTCATGCATTTATTCAGTTAATTTAACAATCTTCTCAGCTAATCTGTCCTTCGAAATTATAAGATACACACTTTGTACCTAGTACACAAAAATACACACTAGACCACAGGTCTATACATCATCCATTACGTAATTCTATTTTACCTACAATAGTCAATAAAAGTAGTTTATGAATTGTGTTATCATCGTAACCTTGAAAAATCCATGAACTTTAAAATTTACGTTTTTCCCTTTTATCTACTCTATTCATTATGTACGTAATTTTTCCCACGGAAAAATAAAATTTTGTAAAAAAATTTAACAATATCATTGTTTGTCTAACTTAATTGTTTGTCTAAATTAACGTATTAATCCTTTTATTCTGTTTGTATAAAAGTAAAGTTTTAATCTTTGAATTTTTATATTTTATAATAGCCCTCAAAGCGAGTGTCATGTTAAAAATTTTATTACTCTGCATTGAACTCAACCACGCGAAATCGTTCTGTATAAAATTTGTATAAAAAGCAAAATTCGTCATCTAACTTGGAGTAGTCAGGATGTTATTTTCTCATTTGTATTGTAGTAATTGTACCCTATTCTATTATTGTATACATACCATTTTGGAAGGGGAATACTGTAAAAATTGAACAATGAACAATTCCTATACCATCATTATATGGATTCATTGTCTTCATGCAGTACTTATGTTCGTATAGTTTTATGTTTGAATGTTCATTTTTACATAAGAAACCAAAATCGCCTAAGCGAGTTTTGGATAGAATTTCGATTTGTACTTCTTTATTCATTACTGTATTTCCCTAATTCATCTTTTCTAATAATGACTTATACACTATGACGTCATAAAATAACTTTATTCTCTTTACGTTTCCCATACTTTGTACACTGAATCACGTTCTTAGTTTTGGACATCTTCCGTATTCAATGTATGGTAAATTCTTTAGTAATAATGATGTGGGTTATGTAGTAGAAATATTAGTATTCAACCATATTCCTCCATACGTACAAATTCAATAACTATGACGTCACATTTTCCTGTCATTAATTTCCCTTCATCATATCTCTAGTATTCAATGTATGAAAATTTATATATCATCATAATAAAAACTGTACACCCTATAGAAGTCATTATTTATGTTATGTAGTATAAATATAACTATTATTCGACCATATCCCCGCCCCCATACGTCCATATTTAGTAGAATCGGGGTATAAACCCCACCAATTTCTTCCATGTGCATTCTGATTCCAACTACGAAGGCTGAGCATACCTGTAACAGTTTAGGAGTAAAACACAGTAAGAAAAAGTCTTTATCTTCTCCTTCGAGCCGTGCTCTCTTCAGAAAACTTAGTCATTAGAATCTCCCGATAAGTTACAAGAAGAATCGGGGAGAAACCCCAA